>OX377201.1:2974767-3016941 GCA_947396885.1 Heligmosomoides polygyrus polygyrus | reverse complement strand
AAAGGGGTGTCCAAACGATGAAACGTCACTGTACGCTTGAAGTCTACGCGTAAAGACATGTAACAGACGTGAATCAGACTCGTGCAGCATCACTGACGTCATGGACTTCGCGTGTAAAGACGTGGGTTTACGTGGATTCAACATGCCACTCGCCGATACTCTTACAACCGGAAAAAGACCCGTCCGAGTTGTCCGGGGCGCAACGCCCACAGCCGCACGATTCAAACGTGCTTTTTATCAACCATGGAACGCCCTGACTACAGACTTTATACGTTGGAGCCAGGGATGAAGGACATTAACGACGCTACGACGCTCTATGGGCTTTTCCGCTTTTCTGCCCATCAGAATCCCACCCCCCCCCCCCCCGACCCTTTTTGCACCGGAGAAGCATGCAAGCAAATATCACTAGCTGCAGCGACTGATTAGCAGAGGAATAGGCAACTCGGTCCCGTAACGATTTCCTTGAATTTCACTCCGAAACTACGGTCAATATCTCAGACGGGTTTTTTTGCGGTTGTAAGTTTCTCAGACACTCAACATGGCAGAAAAGTCATCAGTTTGAAGGGGTGTCCAAACGTATTTAGCCAGTATACTATACTACATGACCATAACTTGTAGATCTAAATGAGAAAAAGGATCTCAGTAATAGGAAAATCCCGAAAAAGAATCAAAGCTCACCTCTCTGTCCACGACAATTGATGTGTCCAACGACATCTAGGCGTTAGCATCTACTCACGCTCTCCTTCACACTGAATGGTCTAGATAAGATGTATAGGACACCAATTACCCCACGCAATAAAAAAGAGTGGAATGTTTTGCGCAAAATAAAGCAATGGCGCCAAATCAGCGTGTCGGTCGTAATTACACGAAGTCCTCGCGGCTACAGTAACTGAAAATCGGCGAGATGAATGAAACTCGGCTCTCGGGAAACAAAAAAGTGTTGAAAAAGCAGCCACTGAAATAACTGATGCATTTTTTTAGTTCACAAGTGTTTAAACACACCAGATAGTGCCAATATGTCCGTTCAGCCACAGCGCCGTTAGTCACCTTCATTTCCTAATGCTGCAAAGAATAATAATGCCCATTCGGCAACAAAGTTCGTCTTTTCAGCGCTTACGATAGAACGGAAGAAGACGTGAAAATTCATAGCCATCAAGCTATCTGGCGATTGATATTCACGAAGCAATCGCCGTGTGAACAAACGCCAGCAGTCCACCCAGAGAGCGACGTTCTTCCTTCCAGCTACGCTGTATCACCTGCATCACCTGTCGTCCCGTTGATCATCGAGTTGTTCGAGCGGCTCCAGCAGCGTCTCCATTCGCCCCTGTCGCGTACCACAGTGCCCCAATTGATCCTCCTCGTCCGAAGGTCACAAAGAGCGCGATAGCGTTCGTTCAGGGCTCTCACAAAGAAGTCCGACCAAGGCGTTGTTGGGCGTTCTGGTACTCTCTTGACATCTCGCGGAATCCAGTCGATGCTACGAAGCGCACTAGTCGCCGGCCCACCTATTTTTCGACGACTTGGCCCATGCGACAGCGCCTTTGATCTTCGAACGTCGACGAACTCAAAACAATTATCACAATATCGATAACACTAGCATATCTAGTTCAAAAAGTCGGTATAAGGGTAGGATAAAGGATAAAGGACGGTGTTATTCAATCCTCTTTGGGATGCGCCACGCATTCTACTTCTACGGGATGTCGTGGAGGCGTGTTGAATGCGTATTTGGATATACAACGACTTGCGGTGGCCAACCGATGTACAAGTCAGTGCTTTATCCTTCCCAGATATGTCTGGTACCAATTCACCAACCCCGGAGGGATGGAAGGCCTGGTTGGCCTGGGCGGCAAATCCGAACTAGGAACCTGGCATCGGGTGCAGGCAACAGCCGGCGCCTCCTCCGACTGCGCTTCACGTGCCCAAACGCTTCCTCCTTTCCTTGGGCATGAAATAAGGAGACGATTGGAGAAAAGGAAATTTCTAGATCATGTAAGACCTACTCTAGAAAACTTATACCGACTTTTTCAGTTCAAAAAGTCGGTATAAGTTTTCTAAAATACGTCTTACAAAGTCCAGAAATTTCCACTTTCTCCACTCGTCTCCTTATTTCATGCCCAAGGGAAGGAGGAAGCGTTTGAAAAAAAAGATAATGAATGAAAATTAAGAAATAATTGCTCTATGGATATGACTAACGTTCAGGCTTTACGTTTACTATGCTTCCTTCTCCTGGTGCATGGTAGCGCAGTTGGAAAAGGCTCCGGCTGTTGCGTGAACCCGAATTTGGGCTCATAGTTCAGATTTCCTGCCAGGTCAACCAAACCTTTCACACCTCTGGCGCCGGTGATGTCAAGTCTGTCGCCTGTCTAGAAGAATTTTTAGTTATCCGCCTTCCTCCCCTCCCGACTAACTAAGATAGACTCTATTTCTTATCCTGTAATCACGCAAAATTTTTTGTTGATCTATCAAAGTTTTCAAGCAGGATATTCTACAGAAAATTCGTTAGCAAAATCCTTATTTTCTATTCATTTCATCGTTCTGTTTTATTCAAAAGTTACTCCGCTCTAGGAGTTTAAAATCAGCCTTAATTCATAATTTTTCATTAAGAATAAAATTTTATAAAGCTTGAAACACTGCCGTCACCTTTTTGGTGCAGGTGATATTTTAAATTTCTAAGTAATAACAAATTTTCCAGGGACAGTAATCTGAATAATCTGAATAGCCATATTTAAATCAAATTGAACTGAATTGAATTAAATTAAAAATAATGGTAAATCTACCTGAGACATCTAAATGCTTTGGCTTTTTACTAACCCAAAATAGTGCCCGTTCTAATGTGAAACGTACTCGTTTCTCCAAATGCAATCTGGACAGTCTAAGAGCAATTTCTGAGTAGGACGGCTGGGATTTTCCGATAAAATTCCCAAACGCTCACTCTGCAGGCTGTCGCGCCCACTCGATTGATTGTTCGATTCTGTATGCATTGTTCAACTCTACTGAGATTTACATTTCAGAAGATAGAATTTGAGCTGCTGACCTCAAATTTATCTTAAAGTCGATAAATCTAAACTGTCCGCCTATCCATTGCAAGGTAAAGTGATAAGAATAGTCACTGTTATCAGAAATTTATCCTATGTCTAACGAGGAAGGCAAAGAGGTGACCGTGGAGTTTCATAAAGCGACCTATATAGGGTTGTAGGGCGTTGTCTGGGAAGCACCATAATGGGTTCCAAATTTCCTGCGGACCTCCAGGTAGGTCAAAAATTGCAAAAAACTGTGGCGCTTCAGCGCGGCCTGATATCGTAAAACTGACACATGGAATACCCTTGCCATGCTCAGAAATGATCGTGCAAAAGGTTTGGAGCTTCAATCATTGCTAGAACGTGAGATTTTGCAAAATCCTAATAGAAGCGAGACAGCACGTTCAGAGGAGGCATCTATCAGGAGGCCACCACCGATCGGATGGCGGAGTGGATAACGCGGTGGACTTGCAGGAGAGCGACCAAAGGATCGACTCTGGGCCACGGGCTTATGCATAGGTAGTCTCCTTTTTCGCATTTTTATCAATGTAGAGTGGATTTTAAAGCCCTATAAGTGTGCCGTATTCGCTTTACTAATCCGTCCTTGTCCTCTTCCAAGATGTGGTCCAACCAAGTCTTCGTCGATTAGAGATACGCCGCTGGCCAGTAAACCATGCTTGTCTTGCTGGGGAAGTTCTCTTTATATGCTTTATGATCCCCTTAATATGTTTTCTGCTAATCTTGGAAGTGTGCTTGTTGCGGCCTCGTTTAACCGCTCCTCCCTACTCTAGCGGCTGCAAGGGGGAGGCATTACAGATATGGGCACTCGCACTCTAGACACTCCAAAGGCTGAAAAAATTCTTGGTCCAAACCTTGTTCAGACGGTTATCTTGAGCGCTTATCACGAGTCTGGCATCTGTTTCGGTGCTGCGATGAAATGCATTAAGTTAGAGTAGATGTGGATACTGTGAAAAACAGCATACGCATCGCCGTTCTCTTTATCCAACCACACTTCGTTTCCAAGGTCACATTTTGAGCTGAAAATAGCACTTCAAAATTTAAAATACAAGACAAAAGGCTATGTTAAATTCGTTGTCAGGCGCTGTCCGCGGATCGTCGTCAACAGGCGATGAGCGGAATGGTATACTTCCCGTCCGCGAGACGGACCCTTACATCCTATAATTTACCGCAATAAAAAACGGATCCCAGATTCGAGATCAGTATCCCGAATACTCACACCGTGGACGAACTTTGGCGAAACTTTTCTCCGACATGCAGCCATGAGAGTGTTCTTGTGCCTCCCCCCCCCCCCCCCCCCCCCCGTGTGCAACGGAGAAGAGTGGTCCGTACAAAACCAGGCAGCAATAACGCGAGATGGATAAAACACTCCAGTTTTGCTCGCAGTTAGTAGAATTAGTGGAAGTCATAGCAAAAGCGTTCTCCAGAGAAAAGTAGGAAGAGAAATCTAGAAAATCTAGAAACCCGAGGGGCGATCAGCACGCCTTGGTGATGGATCAAAGTAATAGCTGTCGATCATGCTCGCATTGAAGCCGCACCGAAACAGATGCCAGGCAAGTGCGCTCAAGATAACCGTCGGAACAAGGTTTGGACAAAGAATTTTTTCAGCCTTTGGAGTGTTTAGAGTGCGAGTGCCCATATCTGTAATGCCTCCCCCTTGCAGCCGCTAGAGTAGGGAGGAGCGGTTAAACGAGGCCGCTACGAGACACACATTCCAAGACTAGCAAAAAACATAATAAGGGGATGGATAGCATCTAAAGAGAACTTCCCCAACAAGATAAATATGGTTTAATAGCCAGCGGCGTATCTCTAATCGATTTACCAATTACAATCGAAAGCTTGCATGGACCACATCTTGAAAGAAGACAAGGACGGATTAGAAAAGCGAATACAGCACCCTGCTAGGGCTTATATCCACTCTACATTAAAAATGCAAAAAAGGAGGCTACCTATGCATAAGCTCAAGCTCCGGAATCGATCCCTTGGTCGCTCTCCTGCAAGTCTACCGCGTTATCCACTCCGATCGGTGCTGGCTTCCTGATGGCCTCCTCTGAATGTGCTTTCTTGCTTCTAATAGGAATTTGCAAAATCTCACGTTCTAGCAATGATTGAAGCTCCAAACCTTTTGCAGGATCATTTCTGGGCATGGCAAGGGTTTTCCAAGTGTCAGTTTTGCGATATCTGGCCGCACTCAAGTGCTACAGTTTTTTGCAATTTTTGACCTATCTAAAGGTCCGCAGAAAATTTGGAGACCACTATGGTGCTTCCCAGACAACGCCCTACAACCCTATATAGGTCGCTTTGGGAAATTGCACGGTCACCTCTTTGACCTTCCTCATAAGTGATTTACGATTATCGAATTGTAATTTTTTCCATTATAGCAATCTGAATGAAAAAATATGTTTTTTTTTACAAGTACTTGGTTAAAAAAGTTATCTAAAAAAGCCACTTTGGAACGCTCCAAAGCGGTTTTTTCGGAAACTGACCAAAGGACATGCGCGGTACTGTAATTCAGAAGAATTTCCGCTTGGTTTCAGAAGTGCAACCTCATCCATCTCCATCTAATTGCAGGGAGCCTGTGCTAATGGTTAGGGCAAGTCACTGTAATTTGACAGCCACTAGCTAGCAACTGAAAAAAAATGTCACAAATTTTATCAAGGCAATCATTACGAACGAACGTGAATGTCTCATTGAGTCAGCCGCATTTCTGATCCGAATGTTCATTGGTTTTACGAATTTCGCGGACATAGGACGGTTGGAAGACTCTCTGGGGTTTCCTGGTCCTCTGAAGCCTGCCCTGTGTCTGAATCCATTGGTTTGTTTTGCGCTAACTGAATCTCTGTTAGCTTCAGTGCAAACACGTCATGACTTTTCATGGAATAATAAAGTCAATAGTAGGACTGACGTGTCGACAGTTTCGAAAGCAGCGGCCTCGTTTGGAAAGCGGCTTTATCGGAAAGTAAACGCAAAGGTCAGCATGCCAACTGCACCATTGAACAGAACTCAGATAAGTTTGCATTCCGGATGCAAAAAGTCACAGGCAAACACAGCTGAAATGTGTAGGAGGGAGAAACTCGAGATGCACACAGCAGGTTGTATCTAAAGCAAGATTAGAGTCGCTGTTGCATCGGCCAATTCGTCGAAAATTAGGTGGGTCGGCCTCGCAATGCGCCTCGTAGATCACCTGCAGGACGAGAGCCGGCGGCGACTGAATTCCACGAGATGTCACGAGAACACCAGCACGTTGGTAAGGACTTCGTGAAAGCCCTGATCAATCGATTTGACTTCGCGTCACTCGAGCGAGGAGGATCATTGGATCATTGGAACACTCTGGCACGCGACAGGGACAAAATGTGTCTCTGCCGACGCCCGCTCAAGCAAGTCGATGATCAGCGGCACGCCATGTGATACGGGTGATACAGGTGATGTCCCAGATCCTATGCGTCCTTAGCCTTGACCCCAGTTTCTCACATTCCTTTGTGTCTTACCGCCATTATGACTCATCACGAATTTGAATTTGAATTGAATTTTGAATTTTGGAATGATCTCGAAGCACCTCCCGCGCTCCCTCCGAAGCGCGCAAAAAAAGCATAAAAGCCGGTCCGGGCTTTTAAAGGCCCCACACGCCGCTCGCCGCTATGGTTAAGGATAGGACAGGGACGCTGCCGGCGGCGAGCTCTTCGTGCTTGCCCTATGGTTAACGATAGGGCCGCGGTAGAAGTGTGTGGTGCCTTAACCCTTCCACGACACGCGCAATTTTCATGTGACTGCCGCGTGGGACAGCGCGCATTTTTCCCGCGCGCTGATTATTTCTATTATTTTATTTGTATTATTTGTTAGACATGAAAAAACAGTAACGAATGAAGTTTCCCAAGGACCGTCTTGACCATAGATATTAATGGACTTATTGATTACACTTGTACTATTAAATGCTTGATAATTTTCCGTGAACTATTTTTATGATGGTGTCCGACGACATCGTCGAACAATGTCGTAAAGGGTTAATAGAGTTCATTTCTCCTTTGCCGTGTACCGTATTGTTTTTCCCAATTCTCGCTCGTCTCATTGTCGTTTCCGGACAAAGTGCCTCAATTTCCGCGTGTCCTCGCCCGGGAGCAGACATAACTCCAACGCCGCGCGAACCCCCTGGCGTCGCGCACGGTGCGCGACGAAATTGGACGAGCTGTCGCGGTTCGATGCTTCCGAAGGCTAGAAAAGCTTCCTACGGGGACATGCGGCACGCATTGGCATTATTTCAACGTTTCTTGGAGATGGTATATGAATGTGGTTTCAATTGGACGATCAGCGACAGTTTATACAGGAATCCTGGTCATGAAGGTGGTTTCTAGCGTCAGTATGTGTCATCTACGAATTCTTCGGTCAATTTTTACCCGTGATTATGGTTATGCTACGGAAAAAGGTCACTATCACCCATTCTCGGATCAGTTGTTCTACTGCAGACTGTTGCCTACCACATTCTGTGGGATCTTAAGTTTCTTGCTAGAAATGTGGTCTGGGAGCTTAAGCACTGAGAACATTTCGTACCCCGCGGCTAATTGCCTCACCGAGCGCGCGTCCGCGTTTCAGCGCCGCGATGTTGCACGCGGCTAGCGTAAAGCCCCTTTCATACTCGTCCGAGGGGCGGCGGCGGCGGCGGCGGCCGCCGCTTCAGCGGCAGGTGGAGGGGCGGTGTCCGTTCTCGCCGCCTAGGGGTGGCGGCGGCCGCCGCCAGCGCTAATTGCGTTTGGCGCGCGCGTACGCGCAGCGGTCTCGTCTGTGCCGCCGCTCTCGCTGCCCCTCGTGGCCGCCGCCCGAAATGGCCCCAGCCATCTCGGGCAGCGGCCCCGGCGGCGGCGCCGCCAGGGGCGTGGCGGGGCGTGGCCGCGGCGACGTCGCCGCTGCCAGTATGAAACCCCTCCACCGCCGTGGCCGCCGCTCGGGCACGTCATCGCCGCCGCCTTCCTATGCTAAACCATTGGGCCGCCGCCGCCGCCGCCGCCGCCACGAGTATGAAAGGGGCTTAACACGTCGCGTGGGAGTTAGGTCCTGGAGCCGTCCTCGCCGTGCCTTCCCCGGTCGCATCCAGGTTCTATTTCATCAAGAATCGCATGCTCGGCCTAGGCCCGGCACGGTGATCACTCACCAGAAAATCTATGGTACGATAGATCATGTGCAAAAGTTCAGTCAGGGAAAGGAATCAAACCTTCGTTTTCACATACCAGTACCAGTAAATTGCGCAAAATTCTGGATCTATACGCGCTTCGAAGGTTAATTTTCTGTTTGCCTTTCCATTCCACCCGTCGGAGCTGGTTCGGTTGCATCATCTCCTCATGTAGGCCATACTAACGACCATTAATCGTCGCGAGTGTGCAGATGTACCCACGACGATCGTCGAATGTTCTCTATCCACTGATATACCCACGATGTGGCTGGTAAGGTTTATCATGAATTCTTCATCGTGGGTACGTCTACCCCTGATACCCCGCATACTCGCGTATAACCATTGATGAATTCGGTCTCTGGTTCATCGAAAGGACGTGCCATCCAGAGCGGTGTTCGGTCGGTGCGCTAATTGGACGGGTTTGTTTGATGCGTTATTATATTCACAATGTAGGCCACATTAACGACTAGTAACAAATCGATATTATACTTTGCACGGACGACAGCAAGTCACTGCCAGGGTGCGGTCTGTGGACAGCACTGATGGTCAACTAAGAGAATTTACAAAAGTTTCATGTAATAAAAAGCCTTGGAGAAGAAATAAAAATAGACCGAAATTAAAAAAAAAACACTATAAGCGCAAAATTGTTAATAAATTTGAGTAGTGAGTACAATGCGATTAGAGTTATACACCCCTTATATATACCATTTTCAGTTGAAATTCAACGTTTTTCAAATCAAATTCAACCTTTTTCGAAACAAATTCAACCCTATCTTAGAATCTTCTCCCTTATCATAAAACGAACCCCTCCACTCTTTCTTGTCATTGGGCGATTTGCCAAGTTTGCAGGCAACATGAAAAAATATCAATGATGGCACCTGTAACACTGCCAGTTTTTGCAAGTTCATTGAAGAAACTTTGAACTGAATTTGCGACAACGAAGAGATGAATGGCTCGTGACTGGTCATGGACAACGTCAGGATTCACAAAGCAGGCGATCTTCGAACAATCATGGGGCAATGCTGCACATTAAAGTTTTTATCGCCATACTCTTACATACTTAATCCTGCCGAAAACGTTTTTCAAACTTGAAGACTACGGCGAGGCGCCTCCTAAGCAATCCAGTGGCGGAGAGGACGAACCGAAGTTATTGTAGAGTGCGTTCGTTCAGTATCATAGCAAGATTGTGCAAACTACGTCCTCCACATGATGGTAAACATGACAGCAACAGCTGCAGGGCGAAGATTCAACAGTACATGTATTACTTTCACTTGCTCATTATGATATTTTAAATAGTAATTGCTGTATTGTGGTTATTTATCGTACTGTATAGTTGTATCGCTTAATTTGCTTGTTCTGTACTTGCATCGCATTACTACTGGAGTATTTCATTTGCTTAGCTTGCTAGTTGTTTCTAATTTTCGTTGGATAGCCTTTTTTGACATGCTGGAATTTTTTGAGAAAAATTAAACATTGAACCGTGCAACTTCGAAACAAGACGTCAAATTTGATTTGAAAGCCGTTGAATTTCAACTGGAAATGGTGTATGAGCTTCCCTCCCCTGTTAAGAAAACAAGCCCATTTTTCCGTTTTAGGGTACTAGTCGCTTATGTGGCCTACATGGACGGCGAAGACGGCAATGCCTCAGCCAGTTTTGATTGATTTTTGTGTTTGTCCCGGCAGAGGCTAACTAAGCATTAGTTCGAAGTGCTTTACAGTCAAAAAAAAAAAAAACGACTGTGCGGATGGATATACTTACGGAATGGATCGCTGGGGCCCTTTCCCTTACCGATGTTTTTTGTCTTGACTGCATATGTCGTGAATGTGGCCTACACGCAGAGGCGGCAACTCGCCAGTCAAACAGGGTGACCGTGAACGTCCCAATCTGATCGCACGCCCATTCGATGTCGCATGATACGTCCAGTGCGTCTTCCTCACCATGTAAGCCACATTAACGACATGTAGCATTGAACAATGAACATTGACAACTCTTAATCTTTTCAAAACATCATTTATTTATTTATTTATTTATAATAAATAAATAAGTAAGTAATTAAAGTTTGAGGCCACTGGGTCATTGAAGCCACTTTCCGTGATAATTGAAACGGTAGTAACTCTGCCGTCACTTTCACTTATTTCTTCATTTTCAGTGTCATTTAGAATTGATCACTGGAGAGTTGAACACAGATTCGAGATTGTCACAGCTTTATTGATCGACGTGGCGGTTTAATTACCCAAGTTTGAGACTCTGAATAATGCGAAACGTCATCTCGGTCAATAAGCTTGTGACAATCTTGAATCCGTGTTCATCACATGTCGCGTTTCCTAGTCGAAAAATTAATGACCGCCTTCTAATTTAGCGCAATCTCTAATAGACCGCCTCCGCCTAGGCGGGGTCAATTAGAGATTTTATGACATTTTTCTACTAGCGCTGGTGATGAATTGGATGAATTGCAACCGGAGAAATATCGTCATTGACCGTGGTCTTCTTTGGGTTGTGCCATGCACTTCACTTCTAGATCAGTAATCGACCAGAAACTCATTATAACCCCTCCATCCGACGTTTGTTGACCAATATGCCTGTGATAGCTAGCAGCCTTCGAACTGCCGCTTACAGTGCGGTGATGTCCTCTATCAAAGCCGCCATTTGGCGTTGACGTGGCTCATATTAAAAAGTGAATTTCAATCGCTGATGTGTTTATCCATGTCCATGTGCCAGTATAATACCTTGGTGCCACACTCCCACCCGTGATTTCAATTTCAATTCGTATGTTAGTCGCTTCACCCGAGCTTTATGTTTCTTCTATCTGAAGCAAAACGTAATTATAGATGGCTGTTACGTGGCTAACGAGGTTCTGTACTTCTGTGCCAAGATTTTTTCTCCGAAACCTTATTACTTGACTTGTAAGTGATCATCATTCAAATTGTCTGCCTTCTACGATCTAGTGGATAGATCTCGAGTTCGCTCCCTTCAGAACGAGGTGGACTGTGACTCACAGATCACTTCGGATTTTAGTTGCCTATCTGTTCCTTAGACCTGGCTTCAGAGCCCGAAACTAATCACAGTCAGATAGAGCAAGGACCGAGGAATGAGATTGGGCGCCACTACCTCCTACCTAAGGTTGCAAGTTTTGTGGAGACATCTGTGCAAACACGGGGCGAGCATTACTATGAAGAAAGTAAACATTCTTTCGCCCTTGCTGTTTCCGCTGCATGGCTCCACTCAGTCTCTGGTACAGTACCGGACATGTCTTTTGGTAATTGGCCGAAAAAGCCGCGCCGGCCAACATAGGCCGCTTTAGAGCGTTCCAAAGCGGCCTTTTTGAATAACTTCTTTAGAAATCAAATACTTGTAAAAGTAAATATAAATTTGAACTTAGCAGCTCAAGCTCTATCGTTTGGTATATAAACCTCAGTAGAGTTGAACAATGCATATAGGCCCGACAGAATCAATCGAGTAGGCGCGGCGGGACAACCTGTAGGGCGAACGTTTAGAGAGTTTTATCGGAAATTTCCAGCCGTCGTAATCAGAAATTGCTCCAAGACTGTCTAGCTCGCATTTGGAGTGCGCCGTGAACAGTGCATACAGAATCGGACCTATCAATCGAGTGGGCGCGACAGCTCGCAAATTGCATGCGCGGGCGTGTTCGGAGCGCAATAACTTTGTCGAGATCGAATCGTTCCGGATGCTGCTAATGAATTTCGTGTGCAGTAGAATGGTTTTGTAGTCCCCAAAAGTACACCGTGGTAGCTTCTAAACGGGCGAAATTATTGCGGTGCGAAAATGCAGGTTAGCCTTGTGTGACACGATTTTTTCGAAATTCAGACGACCACTGTGGTAAGACGTGACGAGCTAACGGTCTAGGAATGCGCAATCGAGCAAACCAGTTAAAGTGCTTTGCGACGAAGTGCCCAGAGCTCTCCAGCTTTCTAACCCGCCTCGCTCCCGGCAGTCATTTTAGAGCGGCGGAGGACAGCGGTGAAGTTTCTTCCGCCCTTACTCGCCCTCATTTGAGTTTTCCACAGTTCTAAGGGTGCTGTTCTGTTCAGATCAGAAAGCTCTATCGAACGGTGTCACTCTCAATCAATTCCGAAAACATCGATTTTTTGACAATTTCGCATCAAAGGTGAGGCGGCCTAAGGCCGCGACAGAAGGACAATGACGTCATCGAAAAACGATATTTTTGAACCGGGCCAAGTTTGATACCATTCGATAGAGCCGTTCGTAGTGAATTGCAGGATGTTACTGCGAGCAACAAGAACTGTAATCTGAGCGAGTAAGAGCCAGGAGAAAATCGATCGATGTTGTGCTAAATTGCCCGCGCGGGCGTATTCGGAGCGCGATAACGCTGTTAGCTTCCAATCTTTCTGACTGGAACGTGTGGATTCCGTAGGCGGTAATATGGCCTAGTAAATCGTTAAAGCACAGTAAATTATCTTACGAATTGGCAAGGTTACGGCGGTGCGAAAATGCAGGTTGGGCATGTGTGACACGATTTTTTCAGATTTCGGTCGACCGCTGCGGGTAAATGAGGTGAGTTAAAGGCATGCAAACTCGCGGACGAGCAAAACACCGAAGGCACTTTACGATGATCTGCTCCTAACTTTCGATGACGTCATTGTCCGGGCAGGCTATGAGAAGAGCCCTCGTCCTCGAAGGAAATTGTCAAAAAATCAACTTTCCCAGAATTGGCCGCAATTAACACCGTTAGATAGAGCTTTTTGAGCTGAACAGAAAGATGCCATATCGAGTGTCAAAAGCTCAAATGTGGACGAGTAAGGGCGGAAGAAACTTCACCGCTGCCCTCCGCAGCTCTAAAATGGCAGCTGGTACTAAGGCAGGTTTGGCAGCTGGAATGCTGTAAGCATGTCATCGTAAAGCACATTCAGTCTCGTGCTGGCCCACGCATTTGCATGCTGTTAGCTCGTCTTGTCTTCCCGCAGTAATTGACTGAACTCGGAAAAAATCGTGTCACCCAAGGCTAAACTGCATTTTCGCACCACTGGAGCTTTGTTCATTCATATGCTACGTCAATGTCCTTCAGCGTGCATCTTGAGCTTTTCGCTGCTTACAAAATCGACAAGCTGCAGCCGGAAAGATTCAAACGTGATAGAGATATTGCGCTCAGAACACGCCCGCACGTCCAACTTAGCACAACAACGGTCGATGTTCTTCGCGCTCTTACTCGCCCAGATTAGAGATCTTGCTGCTCGTAGTAACACCATTCAATTCAATACGAAAAGCTTTGTCGAATGGTATCAAAGTTGGCCCGGTACAAAAAATCGATTTTCGATGACGTCGTTGTCCTTCTGCCGCGGCTATGAGCCGCCTCGCCTCTGATGCGAAATTGTTAAAAAAAATCGATACTCCCAGAATTGGTCAAGATTGACACCATTCGATAGGGATTTTCGAGCTGAACAGAATGGTATCCTGGCTAGGGCACGAAAGCTCGAACATGGGCGAGTAAGGGCGGAAGAATCTTCACCGCTGCTGTCCGCCGCTCTAAAATGGCAGATGGGGCTAAGGCAGTATAGGAGCTGGAGAGTTAGGAGCAGATCATCGTAGAGCGCCTTCGGTGTTTTGCTCGTCCGCGAGTTTGCATGCCTTTAACTCTCCTCTTGTACCCGCAGCGGTCGACCGAATTCTGAAAAAATCGTGTCACACATGCCCAACCTGCATTTTCGCACCTCCGTAACCTTGCCAATTCGTAAGATAATTTACTGTGTTTCAAAGTTTCACTAGGGCATATTACCGCCTACGGAATCCACGCGTTACAGCAAGAAACATTGGAAGCTGACAGAGTTATCGCGCTCTGAACACGCCCGCGCGTGCAATTTAGCACAACAACGGTCTATGTTCTCCGAGCTCTCGCCACAGCTGCAAGCGTGTCATCGTAAAGCACATTCAGTCTCGTGCTCGCCCACGCATTTGGATGCTATTAGCTCGCCTCGTCTTCCCGTAGTAGTCGACTGAACTCGGAAAAAATCGTGTGACACAAGGTTTGCCTGCATTTTCGCACCGCTGCAACTTTGTCCAATCTTAAGATAGGTCGCTATGTTTCAGCGCGCTTCTTTAACCTTCTACTGCCTACAAAATCCACAACTTGCAGTCGGAAAGACTCGAAATCGACAGAGTTATTGTGCTCAGAACACCCCCGCGGTGCAATTTGCGAGCTGACTCGCCCAGTCGATTGATAGGTTCGATCCTATACACATTGTGCACAGCGCACTCCAAAGTATCGCGGGAACAGAGTACAGCAATTCCTGAGTAGGGCGGCTGAGAATTTCTCATAAAACTCCCTAAATGCTCACTCTATAAACTGTCCCCCCCCCCTCGATTGATAGGTCCGATTCTATATGCATTGTTCACGGCGCACTCCAAAGGCAACCTGGACAGTCTTAGAACAATTTCCCAGTAAGATTTCTTTTAGAAAATCCCTAAACGCCCACTCTACAAGCTTTCGCGCCCACTCGATTGATTCCGTCGGGCCTCTATGCATTGTTCAACTCTACTGAGATTTATATGCCAGAAGATAGAGCCCGAGCTGCTGAGTTCAAATATATGTTTATTTTAGCAAGTACTCGATTTCTAAAAAAGTTATTCAAGAAGGCCGCTTTGGAACGCTCCAAAGCGGCCTATGTTGGTCGGCGCGGCTTTTTCGGCCAATGACCAAAAGACATGTCCGGTACTGTATTGTAGTTGGGCTGTGATTTATTAATAGACCAGTCGTTCGGCGACTTAGCGGCCGCCTACGACTGGTTGGGGGCTTCGCCCCCAAACCCCGAGAATAGGACGCCATGGCCGCTACGGGTTTCCTATTCTTTCCTATGCCTTCTGACCATTATGTTAATCGAGATGGATCGGCTGATCTTCCTCGACGTCATCCTCAAAAAAATCGATAATATCGATCGATATCGATTGGTCGACTTCGGATTCGTGTTCAGCGACCTCGGTTACCCCCAGGGCCGAAGTTTCATGTCGCTTGAACGTCATCCTCAAAAAATCGATAATATCGATCGATATCGATTGATCCGACTTCAGATTCGTGTTCAGCGACCTCGATTACCCCCAGGCCTGAAGTTTCGCGCCACTTGAACGCCATCCTCAAAAAAAATCGATAATATCGATCGATATCGATTGGTCGACTTCAGATTCGTGTTCAGCGACCTCGGTTACCCCCAGGGCCGAAGTTTCATGTCGCTTGAACGTCATCCTCAAAAAATCGATAATATCGATCGATATCGATTGATCCGACTTCAGATTCGTGTTCAGCGACCTCGGTTACCCCCAGGGCCGAAGTTTCGTGCCGCTTGAACGTCATCCTCAAAGAATCGATAATATCGATCGATATCGATTGATCCGACTTCAGATTCGTGTTCAGCGACCTCGATTACCCCCAGGCCTGAAGTTTTGTACCGCCGACGTGTTCGGCACGTCTGCGGCTCGCCATGCACGGTCGCCGACGTGCTCGGCACGTCTACGGCTCGCCATGCAGGGTTGCCGACGTGTTCGGCACGTCTGCGGCTCGCCATGCGCGGTCGCCGACGTGTTCGGCTGCCGCGCCCCAACTCAAAGTGGGACGGACGGACAGTGTGACGGTGTGACACACACACACAGTGACACACACACACACACACGCTTGCTGCTTTATATATAGTAGGATATTGGCGTTTATTATGTATATATAGGCGCGCAAGACCCTTGAGGCGCTCTGGATCACGGCTAGGAATCCCAAGGTCAACCGGAAGGAGTCTGGCGGTAACCCAAGAACTGGCACCCTTCGACGAGCCCTGCGGGTTTTGATCTATCTGGTCTGACCCCCAGGGTATTTAAGTCGGTTTGTCCGCGGGGTAGACTCATTCACCCACGTTCTAGTCTAGCTTCGGGTGACTGGTGGTCCTTCTCGGCATCCACCGATAAGGTCAGTCGTTCCTTCATAACTGTCATGTTGGATCTTGTTGCTATCTCTTCTCAAGATTAGTACTCTGTAGGATGAAATGGTGTTTGGGAGGACAGCTTCATGAGTGTTTTTCGACTTTTTCAGGCTCTGACGAAGGCGAGGTCGCCGAAACGTAAGCCGAGTCGAATAAATATGATAACAGCTTTGGCTACCAGCTCAATAAGACAACATCGATCTGAAGTCAATATGCCAAGGTTTATTGAAATTCGAACTTGGACAGATATTCGCGATTAATGTGACGAATCTTCTGGACGAATCAGAATCTGATTTAGATTCACGGCAAGGACCCCAAGCTCTTAGGTTGTTCGGAAAGTTCTCAGCGCTTTGAGTGCTTTACTTTGAACTAACACAACTTTCTCAAATCTTATCGGATTTAGTCGATACATGCACCGTTCGAATCAGTGAACTTTTGCCCATGGGCCGGTAGTCGAATAATTTCATCAGCAAAAAAATAGATGGCCGAGATCCGATAAAATCCACGAAAGCTGTATTTAGACCATGGCTTGGTCTTTTATTGGGAAAGGTTTCAGCACCGGAAAAGTTATGAAAGTATTTGAAAAGGTGGTAGTCGGCTGGTGAGAGGTCTGGAGAATATGGCGGGTGAGGCAGAACTTGAACCCTCAATTCGTTCAATTTCCGAATAGTGATTTCTGAAACGTGTGGGCGGGCGTTATCGTGCAGAAGAATCGGTCCTCTTCTGATGATCGATGCTCGCTGAAGTTAACGGAATTTTCGGCGCATTTCGTCGATTTACGTGCAGTAGGGCACTGCTGTGATCGTGTGGCTTGGTGCCAAAAAGTTGTAATAGATCACACAGTGACTATTACCTTTTTTGGTAGAGGTTCGCCTTTGGAAATACGTAGGGGGTTCGCCGGCGTGCAACCACTGTCGGGAACGTTTCCTGTTATACAGAATCCAGTTTTCATCACAAGTGATGACTCGATACAAAAACGGGTCATATTTAAACACATTTGCTAAAGCCTGGAGCGGCTGACATAGAAGCTATATGTTGTTATAGGATGTTTTGTTACGATCAAAACTCTTGCGCCAGGCGGGACTCGAACCCGCATCTTCTGCCTTCCGGGCAGCAATGTTCGCCTTACACCCCACGTAACATCCGCGAAGCAGAAGATGCGGGTTCGAGTCCCGCCTGGCGCAAGAGTTTTGATCGGGTCATATTTGTTGCGTGAAAGTGGGGAAGAACAAATCTCGAAAGTGACAATTTTTGCCACTCACTCAACTCGTGGAGCACCCCTTTTCGAGCATTTTGGCCTTCCCAAGGCGCTTCAAAGCATCCGCAACAGCAGTTTTACTGACGTCGAGCTCTTCCGCGATCCCGCGAACTGTTTGGGATGGTTCAGCTTCCACCAATTTCTTCAGCTCTTCGTCCAGGATTGCTCCTGGTCGACCGCTACGGGGGTCATCTTCGAGGCTGAAATCTCCGCTCCAAAATTCACTGAAGCACTGGCGCACAGTGCTTCCTCCAACACTATTAGGTCCCTACAGTTGGCTGATTTGTCGAGCTGTCAAGAACAGAAATATAAAACAACATTAAGACATAAATTATTCAGTCAGATAGAGCGAAAAATTCTGTACCATTAATGCGCGTGAAAGTTGAATTTTTGTTTAATAATAGGCCAATGAAAAACAGTACAGTACAAAACGCAGTACAAAACGCTGAAAACTCCCTGACAACCTAATAAACAGGCAGGAAGAGTGTCTCTATATGGCACTATAGCTCAGGCCGCAGACCAGGTTGGAATTCTGATTGGGGCGCCTGTGTCTCGACAACGGTCCTGCTAGCGACCGATTGGTCCGTCTGGCTTCCTGTAAAGTGAATAATCAGAATGTCTTGATCGTTCTACTGACAATGTGGTCGAAAGTTGTCTTCGGTCAATTCTGACGCGGTAGCCACATTTTGACTTAATCTTTCCTTTCAGGCTCTGAAAAAGGCGATACCGCCGAAACCTAAGCCAATAAGGGTCTGGAAAATCCGTGTGGGGCTCATTCAGAATGCCGCTACACGAGTCAGAGTCCATCCTTGAAGCCCCGTTGTACCGTTTTCAGAGACGGCGTGTAGCGCAGCCGGAGGAGGCGACGACTGTCGCCTGCACCCGATACCAGGTTCCTGGTTCGGATTTCCCGCCCAGGCCAACCATGCCTTCCATCCTTCCGGGGTCGGCGAATTGGTACCAGACTTGTCTGGGAAGGGTAAAGCGCTGACTTGTTCATCGGCTGGCCACCGCGAGTCATTGTACGGCCAAATGAGCATTCAAATCGCCTCCGCGACATCCCGTAGAAGTAGAATACGCGGCGCATCCCAAAAGGGATTGAATAACCCGTCCTTTATCCTTTGCCATTTTCAGGCCGAGCTGGACAAATAAAATCAATAATTTCAAATAAAATTGGACACCCTTCCAAGCCGGTTTAAGGTTTTTGAAATCAATGCGAACTCTTCCAAATCGAGACAACCTTCAAGCATGTTATGTCTTTGTTATACCATCGCTCACCCCAGGTAATATGGTATAACATAGGCCTTAAACAAGAGACTCGATGAGATCGTTAGAATAGTTTTTTTATTCATTATTGGTACAATGTTGTTTGAAATTGTTTAGTTTTCCTACCCAAAACTGTAATAATTTTATAAAATATTTGCTTTTAGAGAAAAATATTCAATTAGAAATTGCTTTAGTGCGCAGCAAAGAAGCAAGCATATAGCGTCTTAAATCCTTAAGGGATCGCGCCATGCACTCAATAAGCTCGTCGCAACCTCTATTTGATTGCTAGTGTAAAAGCCACTTATATGAACCATCAAAGTGAGAATGAGTGTGTTTTTTACAGTTCTTTTTATTGTATAGTAAACAGGTGGCAAACACCATGCAAACGTAAGTTCGGCTATTAATCGAATACAAATCGCGACGTCTTCGACGAGTCCATGGCGCAATCGCTCTTTTGACGCTCAACGTAGGCGCTTTTTTGCTATTTAAAAATAAGCCTTGAACTATTATTTTTCCTAAAAAAAATAAAACTCAAAAAAACTTCAAACAATGTGTTCAGTTATTGGGTAGGTGAATTAAAAGTTCAAAAAAAGTTATGCTAAAGTTTCCCTAAACAAAAAAAATTATTCTAGTTTTTTTCTAGTCTAGTGTAGAAGCAGCTCATTTTGATCTGGAAGAATTCGCTTTGATTTCAAAAATCTTATGCTACCTTGAAACAGTGTCGAATTTCACATGAAAACTGTCCAATTTGAAACCAAACCTGGTAGGCAAAGAAGATTGGAACATGTCCAATTTGATTTGAAAAGTGCCCATTTAGACGTGAAAATGGTATATATGAATCATCCTATGCCAGGGCTCGCATAGAAGCTTTCGAACCTTCGTATGGGTCATATACAGCCGCAAGTTGATGCTCTAAAACACTTCTGGAGGTACTCTTCAGAGCAAAGCGCGCAATAGCCCAGGCCATCGAATTGCCTTCTTTAATCCAAAATCTTGTCCCGCAAATTCACGTTGTGTCTGCCAGCGAGCTTTAAACGAGGGATCAAAGTTGATAAAGAAACACTTTTATATTATAATCTTTCTTCTAAGCAAAAATGCTTTCTCTGGATGTAATTCAATCTACTATGTCAATCCTGGCGCGTGTAGCGCAGTCGGAGGATGCGCCGGCTGTCGCATGCACCCGATACCAGGTTCCTGGTTCGGATTGCCCGCCCAGGCCAACCAAGCGTCCCATCTCTCCGAGGTCGGTGAATTGCTACCATACTTCTCTGGGAAGGATAGAGCGCTGACTTGTTCATCGGTTGGCCACCGCAAGTCATTGTATGGCCAAATACGCGTTCAATTCGCCTCCACGACAGAAGCGTAGAAGTAGAATGCGTGGCGCATCCCAAAAGGGATTGAGTAACGCCGTCCTTTATCCTTTTATCCTTTTTATTTCAGTTCCAATAGGTTGTGAATTGTTAGGATGTTCTTCAAGGTATGATGTTCAGAACGAAGCGTGCGAGAGTGTGACTCAGACATGTCCATCATTGGTTTTGTTCCGAGAATGTTCTCCATTCTTACACCAGTCCGCGGAACGCGCCTGATTCAGAGCAGTCGCTTCAGATGCGTCTCCTGCTGGCTGTTCTCGTCCTGAATCAGCTGCCGCCACTGTGCAGCGGCCTGTTCGGCTTCATCGGGAGGACGCAATCGGTGGCCGTTTCGGGGCGTCTTCAATGTAACGGAGAGCCAGCGAAGCACGTCAAGGTGAAGCTGTACGACAAGGAAGTGTGTGAGTCTGGGTAGCTCATCGCTGGGTCTTTGAAATAAAATCGCTCTATTCACATCCTATTTTTCTTAAGTCTTCCCCATCGTATGCTTGTGATCGAACCACTCAGCGCGATTGTCCTAAAATCTTCAGACTCAGCTCCGTGAATATTGGACCCGCTAAACAGTTTTCAACCCTGTCATATCATAGGATATTTAAAGTCCAAAAATCTCTCCAAACACTATAAGTGCTAAAGAAATTTCATTGGCTCAGTTTACGTCCGTCTCCTTGATATACAACATATACACGAGTCGTTGTTGATCCTTTACCTCAAACTTGGGTAATTAAACCCACAGCATAAAAACATCACATATGTATATCATATGATGAGAGCTCCTTAAATACCTCATATAAGAAGCTATCATGAGAAAAAATAAATGAAAAAACAACGATCAGCACAATGTGGATTTCCCAGATGACCGTCTTGTATAATGTGTTTTTTGTCTGCCTATCGCGGCAATCTGACAATGCTCAAAGTTGAATTCTTTTACAATTTCCCACGAACCGTCCTACGATCGAGATAAAGTCGCAATAAGACCCTTTAAAACTTGATTCCTATAATGTTGGTCCATGTCGGCCATAGGATCCCTTCAGAGTTTTTACAGCCTTCAAGTTAAATGAAAAATAAAAGCCTTTCAGTGTTTGACAGTAAGCTAGCTGAAGGACGGACTGATGCCAGTGGTTATTTCCGCATCGGCGGACATAAGAAAGAAATCTCGCAGATCGATCCGAAGCTCAACATCTACCACAAGTGTAACTACAAAGGGGTGAGATTAACGAGTTTTTTAAATAAAAATTTTTAAAAGAGCAAATCTATTCAATGCCTTGGAAGGCGACTTGCACTACATTCGCATTTTCGTAGGAGAAGCGTACGGTTGTTCTTCAAATTGGCAGCAAATTTGGTTAATTACGAGGAAAATTCTGAAGTATCACTTTGGGTGTTTTATGCTTTGAAACTGGACAAGAATAAGTAGTAAAAAACGGCGTTAGTCAATCCACTTCAGAGTGCGCCACGCACTCGACTTTTGCGGGATGTCGTGGAGGCGACTTGAATGCGTATTTGTCCTACAGAATGACTTGTGGTGACCAGCCGATGAACAAGTCAGCGCTTTATCCTTCCCAGACAACTCTGGTACCAATTCACCGACCCCGGAGGGATGGAAGGCTTGGTTGGCCTGGGCGGAAAATTCGAACCAGGGACCTGGAATCGGGGACATGCGACAACCGGCGTCTCAACCAACTGCGCTACCCCGCTTCTAATTCTGGCACTATTGCTACTTGGTTGAAAATGTTGGGCTCCTATGGTGAAACACGATGATTAGAAAATTGCCCTGCCATATGTATAGAAGTGAACGGATCATCATCCATATTCACCCCCAGATGAACGCTAGGACTTCCAGAATCATCCCTGTCACAGCTGTGCCCTACATGAACGCCGAACTTTGTTCTGCTATTGCTATAATTTAACGTCTTTCAGCTGTGCTACAAGAAGGTGAGCTTCGAAATTCCCTCGAAATTCATCACTCGTGGCAAGACACCAGAGAAGACGTTCGACATCGGCACCATCAATCTCGCCACCAAATTCAAAGGTGAATCGACGGACTGCATCAACTGAATGCGTCGACAGTTGTCGCTAATGTTCCCTGGTTTTATTTGGTGAATAAATTGGCCCTGTTTGCTTATCTTCTCGAAGAATTAAACTGTCAAAAACGGTTTGCTGGCGTTGTTCGGTTGAATCACACGGTCTAGAAAAACAACACCTTTCATATCTTATCGCGGCGTCGTTCTAGGTAAACAGCCATTATTGGTTTCAGCTTTGAATTGTGATTTGTAGAGGTAAAATAAGTTGACGTCAGGAAGCTAGCCCCTTACATATGTGCAATTTTCACATCGACATGGACAATTTTCAAATCAAATTGGGACACTCTTCTAAGCCAGCCTAAGACTTTTTATGCTCAAAATCAAGGCGAAATCTTCCAAAATCACCAAATTGAAATGAGGTTCTTCTACATTAAACAAGAGGCTTACTAAAGATGTTAGAGTAATTTTTCGTTCTAGGAAAATTTTTAGTATAATTTACTTTAATTTTTTTTAGTTCACGTGTCTCACCCAATAAGTGTAATCTTCTTCTTCTTCTTCAGCGTTTGTCCCGCCATGGCGGGGTCCGCTTTCCTGGTGCCATGTGGCCATTTTTCCCGATCCAGCGCTAGATCAGGGTGGACACCAGCTACTTTGAAGTTCGTAACGTATCAGCCCAGCGCTGCCTCGGGCGCCCTCTAAGCCGCTTTCCAGACACTTCGAAGTGAGGCATATCTTGCGGGCGCTGTCTTCCTTTCCACGCAGAACGTGGCCGTACCATCGTAAGCGAGCTTCGCGCATCTTGTCCGCTATCGGCGCGACACCGAACTTCTGCCGAATGACGTCGTTTCGGATGCGGTCCATGCACGTGACTCCGGCCGTCCAGCGCAGCATCTTCGTCTCCATGACGCTGAGGAGACTTCCCGATTCTTTCGTTGCAGGACAACACTCATTAACGCACATTGCCGGACGACGACGGTCCTATGGATCTTTGACTTAAGCGCTCTGGTATCTTCCTATCGCAGAGAACCCCAGCGAACGAGTGCTACTTGGACCATGCCGCGCTCACGCGTGAATTCACTTCAATTTTCAGATTGCCATCGGATGCTAATGCTGATCCCAAGTACTTAAAAACCGAAGTGCGTGGGAGCTCGATGCCATTAACCTTAATGGAGTAGGACTCAGTAACGTCGGTCGTTAGATATTCGGTCTTCTTCACGTTCAATTTGAGTCCAAACCGCTCCAAACGATCACACCAAGCTTGCAGCTCTCGCTCGAGTTCATCTTTATCTTCGCTAGCGAGCATCACGTCATCAGCATAAAGCAATGTCTAGGGGACTGGCTTCTGAAGATCTCGTGTGATGGCATCCATGACGACAACAAAGAGGAGTGGGGAAAGCGCAGAACCCTGGTGTACCCCGATAGAGATGGGGAACTTCATTGAGGTTCCTGCTGCAGCTTGCACTCTACTCTTTGGGCAAGCGTAGAGCATCCGCACCCCCTCTATTACCGTCTCTTTCGTAGGGCGTACCATAAGACCTCACGCGGTACGCGGTCGAAGGCCTTCTCCAAGTCGAAGAAGGCGACGTGCACTGGCTTCTGTTTCTCGCAATGCTTCTCTACCAGAAGGCGGACGGCATGTATGGCGTTGATGCGCCAATAAGTGTAATGAATTTCTTTGTTTTTTGGAGAAAAAATTATAAAAAGCACAGCAAGGAAGCAAGCATATAGCGCTTTACGTGCTCAGATTGCGCCATGCAAAAAAGTTCGTGGCAACTTTTACTTGATTGATAGTGTAAATGCCACTTACATAAACCATCAAAGTAAACATATGGGTGTCCTTTACAATTGTTAATGGTGTATCGTTAACAGGTGTCAAACACAGAAATTCTGTCATCTATCGAACAGAAATCGCGAAGCCATAGATGAGGGCATGGCTCATCCCTTTCTTGTCATTAAAATTCGCCGCCATCCTGTTCTTTAAAGCAAGTTCAAACCAAAAAACTTCATCAACAAAACAAAATTTCAACCAATGTGTTCACTTATTGCGTAGGCGAATTAAAACGTCAAGGAAAGTTAAACCGAAATCTTCTAGGACAAAAAATTATTCTGGCCCTTTTGAAGAGTTTCTAGTGTAATGTGGAAGAAGCTCATTTCGATTCTCGTTTTGATGCTAGCCTGTCCAATTTGCTGTGAAAGGTGTCCAGTTCGACTTGAAAATGGTATACCATACCATTTGCACATCAAGTAGGACACTTCTCGAAACAAATAGGACTCTTTTCAAATCAAATGGGACCCTTTTAACGTAGCTAAGCGCTTTTGAAATCAAACTGAACAGATTCTAAGTCAAACTAAAAGAATTTAAAAGGCTTTATTGTCCAAGGAAAATTTCGTATGATTTTTTGGAGGAAACCTATAGTAGAAAGTAGAAGAAAACATATGTAACAACAACAAGAGAAGACAAGTATCCAGCAGCACTTTGTAAAGGAGTCTCTATAAACGAGTAAAGGATGTTAATTTTGCAGATAAAGGGCAGGTTTTTAAATTGATTTACTAAAATCTTTTCGCTCCACGTATTCTATGGTCTTTCCATTTGAAAATGAAAAAATAATAAAGATACTCAATCCCTTTGGGAAGCGCCACGCATTCTACTTCTACGGGATATCGTGGAGGCGATTTTAATGCGTATTTGGTCAACGCGTATTACAATGACTTGCGGTGGTCAGCCGATGAAGAGGTCGCTTTATCCTCCCAGACAAGTCTCGAACCAATCACCGACCCCGGAGGGATGAAAGGCTTGGTTGGCCTGGGCGGGAAATCCGAACCAGGAAACTGGTATCGGCGTGCACGCGACAGCCGAATCCTTCTCCTACTGCGCAAAACGTGCAAAACGATTTGAGAACGTTGAGAAATGCTAATCAGGTGTTGTTAAACAAATATGACTTCGCCTAAATTCTTCTGTCGGTTGTCGGATGAATGTGTTTAGAGTTGTGTAAAATGTTGTTGTGAAGTATTTTCAGAATCATTGTATGAAAGCTGATTTGAAAAGTGTCAGTGATTTCGGGTAATAAATCTATTCTGCATGTTGCATATCCATCGGCAGTTGACCTATTAAATACATACTTCACATAACCCAAAAAGAGATCCTTGGCTGATGTTTGGGCAAAATTTAACTGCGCCGTAAAAGCCCAGTAATGCTGGTACCCATGCAACGTTTCCCTTCGTCATTCACATGAAGATGCCTACCACCACACCGCTTGTGGGGCAGACATAACTCGAACGCCGCGCGAACACTCTGGCGTCGCGCACGGTGCGCGACGAAATTAGACGAGTTGTCGCAGTCCAACTGCTTCTGACAGGGGCAGCTAGTAACGCTTCCGACAGGGGCGGCTAGTGACTCGCGCTAGAGCGCGAAAGTGTGTGCCGGCGACTGTCGACCACGTGTTTCGGTGAGAAGAAGGAAAGTAGTTGGGTGAGACACGTCTAATGTCTCTTGGTAGGGAATTCTATGCCCAATTCTATGCGTAGCTCGCTCGTGCTAGTGTATTGTTAACCGGTAGCAAATTAGAGTACATAGAATCCTAACGAAGTTGACTGTTATATATCGTCATTGTTAACAAGCGTTTGAAGTTTTCAGGGATCGCTGAGATGAGAGACTTTTGCTAGGATTCAAAAGGAGGCCAAGGGCACACTAATACGTAGCTTTTCCCTTAATTCTAACTTTGTTCTACAATTGACCATCACCTTTTTCCAACTCACGTGTTATAGTTCACGTGTTGACATGGCAAGCACCCTTTTTAGCAAGCACTGAAGAATTTCGTATTCCTCATTTCTATAAGCAGAAGCAGAGGCATTTTGCTGCTTCCTTTTTCTTCCAAGTGCCTCCGCCTCCGATGGAGTTCGTCTCTGTCATTTTATTTGGGGCTCCCTGTGGTGGTACTAGGAGGAGGTTGAACTTGCAAGGGTAACTAAGTTGTTTGATGGAGTAGGCACTGGCAAAATTCCGTGCTCCGCGACAAACCACGCATCACCGAGCGCACGTCCGCGTTTCAGCGCCGCGACGTCACATGCGGCTAGCGCGCGATGTCGCGTTGGAGTTATGTCCTGGAGCCACACCGCTTCCCTATTCACTGCGCCACCCCTGGTCGTCCACCGGCAGTGATGGCGATCCATATAGCAGAGTGCAACCAAAGGGGAAATGGTCGTCTCCCGGAATCTGGAACATGTACCATGTACCATGTATGAGCGTCCTAAGCTGCACCCGACATGCCCTTTCGATGTCCCAGAGTGAAATATTGTAATATCCCTGTCAGCTGAAGCTGGGTGGATTAACCGTTAAATCCCTTTGTCAGTGCGACGACGCCGACGATTTCAATGGAATAATGGATTCACTCGTAGTACTGACGTATCGGCAATATCGAAGTGCACGGCTTTCTGTGAAGGGCGGCTTTATGATAAAGTAAACGCAAAGGTCAGAATGCAGATGGACGTCATCAATGAACAGTTCGCCCGTAGCTTATTTTGAAGGCGAGAAGTTGTAGATGAACACAGTGGACAGGTGAAGGAAGGATAGGTTCCAATGGGGCAGAGCATTTACGCTGAGCTTCCTTCTAGACAACGTTTCACACTAAAAGTTAAAAAAAAATGAACACCGGCGATTGTTTCGATGAAAAATTGTTCGAAATTGTATCGTCTCAGCCCTAGTTTATACTTGCGCCGCTACGCGGCGCAGCACCATTTTCGGAATAGATATTGACCGGGCGGCGCGAAAAATCGATATCTATGACGATCGTCGTGCCGCGCCGCGTGGCGGCGTAAAGGCCCCCACAGAGTTCTGCGGCAGCGCTGCGGCCCTATGCTTAACCATTGGGCAGAGACGCAGAGCTCGCCGCCGGCGGCGTACCTGCCCTATCCTTAACCATAGCGGCGAGCGGCGTTGCCGCAGAACTCTGTGGGGGCCTTAAGTGTAAACTGGGTCTTAGTCGTCGTTAGGTGGAAGTCTACTAGTAGGCTGCTAAAGACGACAAAAATCAAAATAGTGTCGTGAGTCGGTCTTCTACGGGATGTGCCACGCACTCCGTTCCTATGGGACATTATGGAGCAGCTACATTCATCACTGCATCTGAAACCTGTTGATCAGCATAGCGATAGCAGGAAGCGGCCCTCAAACTGTCATCTACAGAACACGACGTACTCTATGAAAGCGATCCATCCACTATTGTTGGCACGATTCAATTTAAAACCGAATTGCAATCCCTCAATGCCAGTATAATAGCTGAAGGCTACACTCTCTCCTTTCATTTCAGCATCAATTCGTGCGCTAAGCTCTTCGTTTCTGTTTGTGCGTTTCTATGTTCCTTTTCCCAAACTGAAAATGGTCCATAACACCGTTCAAAGAAGCATTAGGGATGGAAGACCTAATTGAATTCTCCTGTCCTTGCCATTGGGAATCTCCTTGTAACTTAAACCGGATGTTCTAGTTACCAGCTTTCCAGTGAAATTGTTTTTAATACTTCCAATAGCGTCAATATCATTATTTTTGTCGGGTGAAAAAACGGTTGTGCGTGCTCAGCTATTGGACGCACGTACGATTTGTAAGCCTGCAATAGGGCAATAGGTTTTTTTGTCCTGAGAACCTTAAACAGATTGTATGGGCGAAGCATGGCTCGAGAAACGAGCGATTTATAGTATGAGTCAGACTGCAACTTGTCCGTAAAAATGAAATTAAGGTCACGAATTTTGTCCACCTTCATCAGGGGCCGGATTCATGAACGCGGCCGAAGGTAAATCCTTCCCCCACTTACCTCGAGGGCCACCCACCCGCCACTTTCCCTGAACTTACCTCTGTTTCTGATTCATGACGGCCAAAGAAAGGGTTTTGCTTCACTACTAATTTCTGACCCAATGCATCCCTCCGCTGGCCCGCTGCCAGCTCTGAGCTGGCGACGGACCAGCGGAGGGATGCATTGGGTCAGCAATTGGCAGCGGAGAAAAACCCTCGCCTTGAATGCAATGTTTCCCTACGCGCGACGAGGTAGCATTTACCTCGACACTGACCTTGGGTTTTCCCGCCGCGCGTTGACGAATCGCGCGTAAGTGGGGAGTGGAGGTAAATCTTGCACTTACCCTCAGCTAAGTCGTTCATGAATCCAGCCCCAGGTCTACGTCGCCTAATTTGTAGAGTGTGCTCATATATCTGCATCCAATGAAATAACTTTAGTTTTCTCAGGAGGTAGTGGTAGTTCCCATTTTTGAGACCATTTATCAAGTGCGTTAATACTATTATAGCTTGAAGCGCAATCATATCCGCTGTTGAGCAGATGGACTTATAAATCTCTATGTCATCACCGAACATAATGCAACTTGCTCCATTGACTGTAACAAAAACCTGAAGGTCAAACGCATAAATGACAAAAAGTAATGGGAACAAAACTCCACCCTGTGGAACTTGATAGATTGAAGAAAATTCAGATCGTTCCCGAACCTGGTAAGTCCTGATCGTGAGAAAGTCTTTAATTCATTCTACAAGCTTAGGGAGATCTCCTACCTGAATAAGCCTAACAATGAGTTTGTATCTGGGGACCCTATCAAATGCTTTCGAAAAATCGAATTATACGGTATCAATGTGTTTATTTTCATCATGAGCTTTAGTCCAGTCATTAAATGCAACCAAAACAGCTGTTTCAACTGATCTGCCTTTGCAGAAGCAATGTTGTTTGCTAGGAATACTATTGTACTTATCAAGATGCTCAAGCATGTGCTTTTTTACACTTTTTTCAAATGTTCTGAGAAAAACTGAGGTGATACTGACACGTCTGTAATTCCTGGGATCTGAGAAAGGAGGTTTCTCTGGAATGGGTGTAACAAAGGAGTACTTCCACTTCTCTGGGACCTCACCTCTCATGTAACTTAAATTGAATGTGTTTTAATGGAGAAACAATCTCCGGAAGCACATTTTTAGTGAACGTTATAGGAATGAAATCCTGCGAAACAGAGCAGGAATTTGGCGATCTACTCAAAATATCCACTGTTTCGTGTTTATGAAACCAAACTGTTGAACTCATGCACGCAAATGGTTGATCTACACCTTCAACAGTGTTGGGTGACCTTGGGCCGTTATTGGTATACACTTCTTGAAAAACCTTAGCAAAGGTACCTTTCTGCTTTCTGCTTATCCGAAATAATAATATTGGCGTCTTCATCGACTAAGCTACTACAACTGCATCTGTTCTTAAGTCGCGAGTTAATGTAATGGAACAAACCGCAGATACTTTTGCTATCCAGAGTCTTACTTTTAACATGAGATTGATAGTTAAAGGGGCTGTCTCGGTTTTCTCACTAAAGGAATTGAACGCAGTCCTTGACTCGGAGTTGTTAGCTGTATGAGCTAATACCCAAAGCGATTCTCTACGAACTATCATCCTTTTCAAGTATGGGGGTAGAACAAAACCATTAGACTCTGTCTTTATAATTAGAACAGATAGGTATAAAGTGTGCTGAAGTACCGCAAAAAATGGTTTGTAGATGCCATTTACATTGTTTGATAGTTTAACAGTTTAGAAATCTAACTTTCGAACCTGTAGGTGCCATGATATGAACCTCGTTTACAAGTTGCGACTGATTGGAAAACAAAAGCTCCAACGAGTTACCACTGTTGGGTGAGATGACAAACTGCTGAAAGTTGTGAAAGAAACACATATCAAAAAACTTTTTGGTAAGGAAATGAGATCGCGTGGCTCGTCAAACCACCTTATGTAAAGAAAATTAAAATCTTCCAAGAAAGCAGTAGGCCCTTCATGAACACAGAAATCACTTATGACCTTAAACAAGGTGTAGGAACTGCTCGAGCTACAATGAGGAGCACGGTAAGCAAGAACAAACCTGAGAATAACCGAGATTCTATTGCTCGAAAACACATCACAAACTAGGACTTCATAAGAGTGTTTCAATGATTCTTGAAAAACCACACTATTGACTAAAGTTTTTTGCAGTAATAAAACGATGCCGCCTCCCTTCATTCAAAGTTCTATCACACCTTAAACTCGAAGGCTCAATCTCAGCTTTTGAACTGAGCCGATTGTGTTATAAAAGCTATATCATACTGGTGCTTCGCTAGAGCCGCAACTACCCCATCGCGGTTTATTACTAGGGAACGCACGTTACAAAGCAAATAACGAATAGAACTAGCTGCCTAGGATAAGTCACAGGTTTTCCTGTGTTTCAACAACAGGTACAGCAGTATGTGTGCTGTTATTAGCACCAGATAAATTCTTGGCAGTAGGCGACGTTGAAACACCAGAAATTGCGAATTTGCGCGCTTCTCTTCTACGGACTCTTTCCTCTCTATAAAGAGAGGGCCTAATGAAGACCCCTTTTTAAGGAAAAAATCTGAGACGAGGTGTGCTCCTAACCATCTCCTGTTGGAAACGGCTAGTGGGCAGAACCACCTTAAGAAGACGATGGTAGTCAGGATGTGGTCTGCCGATGCGATAAACAGTTATTGGGACACATTCAATGCCCAGAAAATCCGAAACACCGGCTGTACAATTCAAATTGAATAGCTCTCTGAACAGAACTGGGAGAGTTGGACTTAGCTACACCAGATATGACCGCTGAGCGCTTACGATCGGGATCAACATCTTCAGGTGTAGGAGGAGCACGATCCTGAGAAGCAGCAGGGTCGGAAGAGGCGAGTAGAGCATCAATATTCCTCTGTTAGCTCGTATTGATCTCCTTGAGGCATTTTTTTGCCGAGAAGATTGCTGAATCTTTGATTGATCTCAGAAACTTTCCGTCTTGTTTCTAATAACAAATCGATTAGAAACGTCATATAGGTAGCAAGACTTTCCTCTTGAATAATGGCACGAAAACGCTGACTGGTTTCGCAGTTCGGGGCCTGTGAGCCCTCACCACGCTTCCTTTTAGCAGGAGCGGACGATGACGGAACAGGCGAATACGGCAGTTTGGGTAGATCAGCCATATCGGTCGACAGAATCAATGGATAGGAATACTAGTTGGCAGTACAGCAACGGTGACAATAGCTGTAATTAGTAGACGGCTATATCCAAGACTGAATAACCGCTATTAGCCGGAAACCTTCGTACTGACGAACTGGAACTGCCTCTCCAGAGAACGTGGGTCGTTGGTTGTTTTAAGATCACAGCAGAGAGCGCCCACAACCGGCCGGACAGTACGTCAGCGATCGACCTAATTTTCCGCCTTTAAAGAAGTGTCTCTTAAGGACTCCTGACTCACTGACTTGTTTCAGATGCGCCTCCTGCTGGCTGTTTCCGTTCTTACTCTGCTGCCGCTATGCAGCGGCCTATTCGGCTTGCTTGGATATGAGCAGGCGGTAGCGGTCTCTGGACGTCTTCAGTGTAACGGAGAGCCAGCGAAAAACGTCACAGTGAGGCTGTTCGACAAGGGAGTCTGTGAGTTCTCACTACAGCTCACAGCTTTTAACGATCTCTAGCAAGTAGCAGAGCGAAATGGCTCAACGTCTTCTCATTTTCCGACCGTTTCCCGATTCTATTAGTGCAATTGGTTCTCCGCACTCAAATCATGGCTCTTGTCCCCAGAGCAGCTGGAGGCCAGAGCCAGGTTCTAACGCAGTTCAATATATCAAATCGGCCTCAGCAACACAGATCAGACTCATAAGGCCCTCTAAAAACTGAATTATCTTGAAAATGGGCTGGCCGAAAAGTTTTGAAACAAAATTTTGAAAATTTCAGAATTGTCTGGAAAAATTCAAAAATCCTGTATCAGTGAGGATCGTGTAGAAGATTCCAGAAGCTTTCGCACTATGAGCATAACAGCCGTTCTTTCAGACGACTCAGTGTTATTAGTACACTCTGTGCTATCAATATAGCAGATACGAAATAAAACAAAGTACAACTCCCCCCCCCCCCCCCCCCTCCCATCCCACTTTCCCACAACACGCTACTCCAGCACTTTTGTGCAACAAACAAACGTCGGTTCTGGCTTATATAGTAGGATAAGGGCTCGCACGCGTCATTTAGGTGGCATGTCAAACATGATTAGCCATCAACAGCTACGAGTGGTCATCTTCTACGAATGGTGCCGAGGCTCCAACGCAAGCGCAATGGTCTCCAATATCACCGACGCGTTAGGAGAAGGGACTCTACAGTGCATCGTGGTTCACTCGCATTAAATCAGGAGATATGAAGCTTGAAGACGGAGAGCGCAGTGAACGATCTTCTGCTATTGATTGTAGCCGGCTGTCGAATCCTATACAGAAGCAACTACGCGGGAACTGGCAACAACTTCAGGAGCCTCCACTCCACCATTGAGCTGCATTTCCACGACCTCGGGCATCGAAAATTTTGACTAAATGGATCCCTCATAGGCTGACCGAGGCACATAAGCAAGTGCGAATGAAGATATGCGAGTCAGTCCTCGCGCAGCCGCATCGAAAGGAATTTCTTAAGGATCTAGTCACTGGAGGTGAGAGCTGGATAGTCCACGATAACAGCGAAGATCATGCTGTCTGGCTCCCACCACCAGTTCTGCCGAAGCCAGACCCACACCAACGCAAACACTACATTTGCGTTGGGTGAATGCGAAAAGCCCAACCTACCATGAGCGGCTGGCCGCTGGCAAGACGGTCATTGCTTCCATATACGTTAATCAGCTTAAGAAATTGGCGAGAAAAGAGGAGGAAAAGATCAAGTGTCCACCTGCTGCGCGCCCACAGTTTGAATCGACAACCTATGAGAAGAAGGCCGAACCTAGCCCATCCATTGTCTTCGCCGGATCTTGCGCCATCGGACCACCATCTGTTTGGACCGTTGAAGCATCAATTGAGAGGGATGGGCTGAAAGGTATGATGACCTCAAAATGGCAGTCGACAACTTCTTCAACCGCAAGCCGCTGATTTCTGCACGAAAGGAATCAGTGATTTGCCGAGCAGATGGGAGAAGGTTATATCGCTCTGTGGTGAATATGTTGTTGATTCCTAGTTTGCATTTAGAAAATATTGTTGAATAAAGAGAAAGAATTTTTTGTTTCAAGACTTTTTGGCCAGCCTAATAAAATACCCCCGAAGTTCTCAATTTACATAATTTTCACGCCAAATTACACATTTTTCAAATCAAACTGTACACTCTTATACCCCCGGTTCTTTTAAATCGTTCTCAATATACACAATTTTCCCGCTAAATTGCACACTTTTCAAATCAAATTGTACAATCTTTTAGAAATGCCTAACGCTTTTGAAACCAAACTGAACATCTTCCAGATAAGAACGGGCTTGCACTGAAATGGAGACTCTCCGAGATGGTTAGAATAATTTTTTTTCAAAGAAAATTCCAGTATACCATTCTTTGGAGTTTTGATTTAACTACCCAGTAAGTAAAGACACCATTTGAAATTTTATAGAATTCTCATCTTTTTGTGGAAAAATAATCGTTCAAAGTTTGTTTCAAATATCAAAAAATGACAATTTCCACCGTCAAAAAAGGTTGCGCCATGCCCTCCACCAAGATGTCGCCATTTTTATTTGATCGACAAAAACATTTCTACTGGAATTTCGCACCTGTAAAGATGCAACAAAAACAATTGTAAAAAATACACATATCCTCACTTTGATTCATCATGTAGGCAGCATTTACCCTATTAATAAAATGGATATCGCGCTAAATGATAGCCGCCTTGTGGCGCTTCAGAGGAGCAATTAATTTATTATTTTTTCGCAAAAAATAAAATTTTTGTAAAATTATTAAAATTACTCATTCAGGCAGCTTGCCTAGAAATTTCAAAAAATGTTATACAAAATTTTCCATAAGCAAAAAATTATTTCAGCCACCTTGAAGACCTGTATTTTAACTTGTAGGAAGCTTGTTTCGATTATGAAGTCGTTAACCATCATTCGGAATGCATTAAAAAAATTTTTAAAGAGTGTTTTATTTAAAACGATGTCCAATTTGATTTCAGGTGTTCATTTTGACGTGAAAATGGCATAACCTTGAAAACGCCTTTTAGTGTGCAAGTTCATCCTCACAAATAGATAAAAAATAATTGAATACATTTCAGTTTCTGACACCCAACTGGCCGAAACACGTACCAATTCCAGCGGTTATTTCTACATTAACGGACATAAGAAAGAAATCTCGACCATCGATCCGAAAGTCAACGTCTACCACAGATGTTACTATGTTGGAGTGAGCGATTTTCGTTATCATTTTTAACAAATTTATCAAAATATTTTGTAACGTCGAACGTCCACTCGAGTGCAACCGACAGACCAACGTGGCAGGCTGGTCTACGTATATTCTATGTCACATTGTTTAGTTATTTATTTTTTATTTATGGGCTTGAGGGCGCGCTAATACATCATAGAACAGTAAGCACCTGACCAGCTAATACCACCACAGGTAGAAATGAAAAGAAAGAAATGTCAGTTTTACCGCGGAACGGGATTTTTTGTATTTTTGATCAAAACACATGCGATTTCAGCTCAGGGAGCGATCACTGAGATCACTTAGACATCGCAAAACGCAATCGCACATAAGACTGCCCTCGCTGCGGTTGGAACTCGCATTTAAGGCCTCAAGCTCGCAAAAACCCCTTTTCACAATGCTGCATCGCAAGTGGTCGTCGCTGGCTGTATCGTAGAAAAGAGGATGAAGGAAACGAAAGATGACGGAAGACGGCAGGAGGCGGCAGAGGACGGAAGGGGACGGCAGGCGACGGAACGAGACGGCGAATGACTGTTCCCGCGCTTTGAGCTGCCATTTTATGCACTTGAGGAACGTTCTATAATTATATAATATAAAATGGTGCCAATATTCGATGATCGGTTCAAATTCAAATCAAATTCACGATTGCATGTTATGAGCGGGTAAAAGGCGCTTGCAGCCCTCAGCGATCGCTCCTTGAGTTGAAATCGCATGTGTTTTGATGAAACAATACAAAAAATCGCGCTCCGCGATATAAAGGTCAGTTCTGATTTTTTGAGATAGTGCAATGACGCGCACTCGAAGAGCCCGGCGAGTGTAAGAAGAACTGGAGGGTCCCTGATGCAAGGATGGCATCGGGGGCAACTGAGCTAGTCCGAGAGTTCCGTGGCGTAAGCAGGACCCGCGCGGCAGCGCTGGATACGTTGACGGGCCGCTCGTGCGAGTTGCTTGAAACACTGGAGCGTAGAAGAGTTGATTTCTGTTTGGTGCAGAAGACAAGGGGCCTGCCGCAAGTCAAAGGACATACGACGTGGCTTTAACACGTTGACGACAATGTCGCGCAATGGTGCGCGACAGCCAGTCTGTCTCATGGGACCGTGTCGCGCAATGGTGCGCGACAGTATTATTTCGATCAGTGTGACATTACCTTCGTCCAAACTTTGTCTAGGGAGGTTATTTAAGATGCTGAACACAGTGGCGATGTCCATTTGGTAAATTACTACCGGTTACCACCCATATCGATAACTAGTGTTGTCACCACCTTTGCTCAAACTCTCTGAATGGAGCTATTTGAGGTGCTGGTCACGAATCTGATATCCTCTTTTCGAATTTCGCTCGATTACGGTAGGTTACAAGTGGCACTGCTGCGTGAGAATATATCAGAGGCAGCCTATTATTCGACCAGCTATCTATTGAACTTCAGAATTATTTCTGAGACTTCATTCAATAAAGGAAACAAAAAGGCATGATTACAGACTACAACTACTTGGATGCTATCAAACGTCACTAATGAATCAACTTCACAAATAAAGTTCATACGAAAACTATTTTCTTTTTGATCGGAGTCAGGTACCACAGCAGGAGCCATGTCGTCACATTCCAAGCTATCGGGTGCTTCAAGATCGCTGTCGAGCATCAAGTCGTCAAAACTTTCGTTTACTTCGTCGACACTGTCATACAGAATGCTCATGATGACGGTTTCTGATGGCAATTCTAGAATTTTCAGTCTAAGTTCCGCATCAAAAACAATTATTTTTCAATTAGACCATCAAATTGGAGAAAGGTGGAAGCTCATTGCGGAGAAGAAAAGATTTAGGGAATTTTGCAAAAACAAAATCAACATTTCGAGAATGGATATCAGATCCGAGGTGCGCATTCTAAAAATTCAATTTATGCTAAGCTAAGGTGACGGAATATCGTGTCACACGCGCGCAATACGCGCGGTCCCGTGGGCCCGACGCGCGAAAATTGTACGGTCGTCAACGTGTTAAGGCCGTTCGATGATGGAGGCCCAGGGCCATCAGCCGTATCGGAATAATCGACTCCGATCGATTTCGTGACTTAATTTTAAGCGTCGAGCGCTTTGACAATCGATTGATGGAGATCGTTGTCGCCACTAAGGAGCGACTCTACCACTTCTTCTCTGCGTATGCTCCGCAGCGTGGCTGTTCCAATAAAGCTAAGGTTGAGTTTTGGAGCCTCCTTGATGAGAAAACAGCAGAAGTGCTGCCAGAAGGCGTCACCTAACCGTTACATGAGAGAGTAATTCCTCCGCAAGCCGTTAACTCGACGGACGTAGACAAACGGCATGATGGTGCGGTGCGGCAAATTTTCCCGCGCTGATACGCAGGCTCGCGCCGCTACCCAGTATCGTGTGCAAACCGCGCTTTCCTTAGAGAACAAGTAGCAGAAGGCACGACAGTTCCATTTGAGCTCATTTCATTTAACTGCACAGTGGATCATTGATTAACCAGCATTTTCATCCACCATGAAATGGTGAAATGCTCGAAGACTGCTTGCTGCCTGGAAAAAGAAAAACAGTAAACACCGAAAGCTCCATAAGCATAGTATAGGGTAGCCAAAAAAAGGAATTTGTGGCGCATCCGAAGGGCAATGATAAGCACAGAACATGGCGTTTATCTTTGCGGTGCATAAGAGCTTTCATGTCTGATAAAAAATCGGTAAGAGCGACCACTATTCCATGAAGCTGCTCTGTTAGCAACTCTTTTACCATTCCATGAATTTAAAGTAGTTACCAACAAAGCTATCTATTAGCGAACTAGAGAATCTATTAGCAATTTTCCTACTGTATATTCAAATTCCAACTGCCTCCGACACTCCTAGAAGTGAAACATGTGCCCGCAATTCCGAGCAGAATTGATCAACCGTTAAGCTAACTGTTGTCGTCTCTCTTTAATAATTAGACGTGTTTCAGGTGGGCCACAAGAAAGTGAGCTTCGACGTTCCATGGAGATTCATCGTTCGTGGCGAAAAACCCGAAAAGACGTTCAACCTCGGCACCATTAACCTCGCCACCAGACTGAAAGGCCAGTAGGCACGGACTGCGTCAAGTGAATGTGTCGACAGATGTCGCTAATGTTTTCTCATAATGGGTAAATAAATCATCGGTCTTCTTTGCTTATCTTATCTTGGTATAAAACTGTACAAAGCTGTTAGGTAGGCGTTTATCGGTTGGTGAACCACACTGTCTAGAAAAACAAAACCTTTCCACTTCTACCACGGCCTTGGTGAATTAAGACTTGTAGAACCAAAATCAGTTGACATCGACAAACTAGACCTTTACGTCTATAGCATTTGCATTCGCAAATTGAACATGTCAATTCGAAGACAAGCTTTTAAAGGCAAACTGGACTCTTCCAAATCAAGACGTGTGTTTTCTAGGTTAAACTAAAATTGGTTAAGATACTTCGTTGTCGAAGAAAAATTTTGCTCTTTCGATCCTAATTGGAGGGGCATATTTATTTATTAGGGGGGGGGGGGGCAAAAGTAATGAGACACCCCATGCCGTGTCCATATATCTCGTGGCTGGAGTCTGGATTCCTGCTTGTTGTATTTGTATGTTTGTATGCTACTTAGTGAAGCCCATCTGAGAAGTTACTACTTTCGCCCTTTCCAGAAGCATGCCAAAAACCTCAGCCTGTCTCATGCCGAAACCCCAGTCTGACGAGTCGACCTGTGTCGCGCAAATCTCCCCCAATTCCCAACCCCGAGCAGCCTGTGCTCAATATTCACGCAGGATGAGAAGTACGTCTTCTACCTTAACCCTGCCAAGCAGCGAGTCTGGGTGAGGCCTGGTGAAATGTTACCGACCTTCATTCGGCGAGATGTTCACTGCGAGAAGCATCTTTGGAGCTTTTGGGTCTGCGCCCATGGATCGCTTTACCGGAGGCTGTTTCCCAGCGCGATGAACTCCAAGGCCATGGTGAACGAAATAGAGGAGATGGGCCGGCCACTCGCTCTTATTCATTCGCAGCGCTTCAAGAAGGTTCTACTCTTCGACAACGCCGCACCCCATCGGGAACAAGTAAGCGCGGATAAGCTTGGCCAGCTGGGCTACGTTCACATGCCTCACCCACCGTATTCGCTGGACATCTCTCCATGCAACTACCACTACTACTTGAGCCTAAAGGACTTCCTAATCAGAAGGGACACAAGAACCCAAGCAGTCCTTGACAACCATATCGAGCAGTTGATCAACACCAGGCTCAAGCAGTTCTGGAAGGATGGGATCAGGAAGTTGGCTGAGCGATGGCAGCAAGGTCCTTGCCCTTAATGGCAAATACACTCCTCAGCATCGTTGAGTTGTAATTGAGTTATAAAGAGATAAAGATTTTTCATTTTGTCTCATTTCTTTTGGCCCCCCTAATATTTATATATTACACAAACTGTGCCATAAATAATAAACAAAACAAATGCTGTAGATTAAGTCAGACTACATAGAATATGTTTGGTTTAAGTGATTTCAATCCTTTTTGTGAGTAATGTGGGGATCCCAGTTTGAAATGAGATAAATTGAGGTCGTTGTAAGCTCATTATTAACAAATGTAAAGAGAGGTTTGTAGAAGAGTAGCCCGTACATGTTTCTTATAGTGGAAGAAAAACAATTTGCAAAAGCTGTTGCAATCGCAAAAAGAACATAAAGCGTATATAAAATCCATTCCGTAAGGACGTCTCGCGTGCATAATATGCGTTGTGCAAAGTCTTCGAGCTTCTAAGCACATGACCCCAAGGCAGGCCCTATATCTCACGATCCGTGGCCTCTTTAAACTGGTACGGACCTCAGGCGGTAGCATAGAAGGGAGTTGCGCATACTGAAGCACACAAACGACAGACGTCGGCACGGAGAATGAGAATCATCAAAGTTAGACAAAAGCAAGAAGAAAATTGAATAAAGAATATTAATCGCGGTCGGAATTACTCTTGCTGACGCTTCGACATCCTCTGGATAACAGAATCGTCTCTAAAACTTGTAATTCGAGGCCTGCCTAACTTAGGAGCGTCTTCTGCAGTTCCTGAGTGTTTCATTCTTATAGCTATAGCAGCAACTGTCGAAATTCTGCATCCAAAAAGCAGCCCTACCTGCCAATTAGAGACTTTCTTCTGGACGAGTCGAAAAATGGCTTGTTGTACTTCAGCAGAGACATTCTTTCCTCTCGACATGATAGGGAGTTTGCTAATGACCACAGTACAGTACCGGACGCTTCTTTTGAATAGACGCCGAAAAAACCGCACTTTTGCGGTTTTTGCGTCTTTTTGCAATAACTCGTCAAAATGTCATCCGTTTGAAAAACCATGAGTACATTTGAGCTCAGAAGGTTGAGCTCTATCGTTTGGTATATACACTACATGTGAAAGATCAAAAATGGCCAAAATTGAAAACTTGCGCTCCATTGAGGAGGCCGACCGCGGACGAGTTGTCGGCCGCAAGGCGTCGAAAACCGTCGCATGTTCACAAATCCTCTAGTTTGAGGTGTTTTGAGAAACGGTTGGTACCGCTCGATTTGTCTCTTCGAGATCTACACAACCATGTATACAATATCGCCAGACTACCGCATTTTCGCAGTGGGTGGTCAAAGATGGCTAGAGCAGACTTTTTGCTATTGGAGAAGCTTATATTCCAGGACTTGCATGTTCTCGGAGCATCTGAAGCATGGCGTAAAGTGTTTTGTCATGCCAGGAATCCTCTGAGAGTGCGCCGTGCACAATGCATATAGGATCGAACCTATCAATCGAGGGAGGGGGACAGTTTGTAGAGTGAGCATTTAGGGAGTTTTATGAAAAATTCTCAGCCGCCCTACTCAGGAATTGCTGTACTCTGTTCCGGCGAGACTTTGGAGTGCGCTGTGCACAATGTATATAGGATCGAACCTATCAATCGACTGGGAGCGACAGCTCGCAAATTGCACGTTCTACCTATCGATTTTGGCATGTTACAGCCATTTGAGGTCGGTAGGGTCAGAATCACTGACCACCCCCAGTTATCGTTATGAATGGTCTCCTGCCATAATCGGCCAAATGAACTTCGGCATCATATTCGACACCCTGAATAACTCCTGCCCCTTGACTAAGTTTGAGCAAAATCGACCACCCTCAGTTATCCAGAAGAAAATCCAAAACCTATCGAAATCGGTGGAATTTTCAAAAACGGACGTTGGATTCGCAATCAGCGCTCCAAATAACCCCTAAATGATTTTGGACGAGGAAATTTGGCCCGACTCAAAAATCGATTTTCGACGCCATTGTACTTGTGCCGCGGCCTTGAGCTGCCTCGCCTTTGATGCGAAATTGTCAAAAAATCGATATTCCCAGAATTGGTGGAGATTGACACCATTTGATAGAGCTTCTCGAGCTGAACAGAGTGGTATCATTAGGAGCGTCGAACTTCGCCGTCGCACTCCACCGCTCCAAAGTGGCAGATTGTGCTAAAGCAGTTTCGGCATCTGGAGAGTTGCGAGCATGTCATCGTAAAGTGCCTTCGGTGCTTTGCTCGTCCGCGAGTTTGCATGCCGTTAGCTCGCCTCATGTACCCGCAGCGGTCGACCGAAATCTGAAAAAGTCGTGTCACACATGCCCAACCTGCATTTTCGCACCGCCGTAACCTTGCCAGTTCGTAAGATAATTTGCTGTGCTTTGGGGCTTTACTAGACCATATTACTGTCTACTGAATCCACACGTTCCAGCCAGAAAGATTGGAAGCTGACAGAGTTATCGCGCTCCGAACACGCCCGCGCATGCAATTTAGCACAACAACGGTCTATGTTCTCCGTGCTCTTACACGCCCAGATAACAGTTCTCGCCATTCATAGTAACACCGTTCAATTCAGCACGAAAAACTCTATGAAACGTTATCAAACTCGACCAATTTCGGAAACATCGATTTTCGATGACGTCATCGTCCTCCTGGCGCGGCCTGGAGCCCGTCTTCCATGAGAAACTGTCAAAAAATCGATGTTTCCAAAATTGGTCGAAATTGATATCGTTCGATGGGCGTTTCAAGCTGAACAGAATGGTACCCTGGCTGGTGCTCTAAAACTCGAACATGGGCGAGTAAGCGCGGAAGAAGCTTCACCGCTGCCGTTCGCCGCTGTAAAATGGCAGATGGGGCTAAGACAGTTTAGGCAGCTGGAGAGTTATGAGCAAACCGTTGTAAAGTGCCTTTGGTGCTTTGCTCGTTTGCGAGTTTGCATGCCTTAGCTCGTCTTGTCTTCCCGTAGTAGTCGACGGAACTCGGAAAAAATCGTGTCACACAAGGTTTGCCTGCATTTTCGCACCGCTGTAACTTTGTGCAGTCTTAAGCTACGTTGCTATGTTTCAGCGCGCTTCTTGAAATTACTGCCTACAAAATCCAAAACTTGCAGCCGGAAAGACTCGAACTTGACAGAGTTATTGCGCTCAGAACATGCCCGCGGTGCAATTTGCGAGCTGTCGCGCCCAGTCGATTGGTAGGTTCGATCCTATATACACTGTGCACAGCGCACTTCCAAAGTTTCGCCGGAACAGGGTACTGCAATTTCTGAGCAGGGCGACCGAGAATTCTCATAAAACTCTCTAAATGGTCACTCTACAAACTGTCCCTCCCCCCCCCTCGATTGATAGGTTCGATCCTATATGCATTGTGCACGGCGCAACTCTCAGAGAATTCCTGGCATGACAAAACACTTTACGCCATGCTTGAGATGCTCCGAGAACATGCAAGTCCTGGAATATAAGCTTCCCAGTGGCAAAAAGTCTCCTCCAGTCATCTTTGACCACCCACTGCGAAATGCGGTGGTTTGGCGAAATTGTATACATGGTTGTGTAGATCTCGAAGAGACGAATCGAAGATACCACTCTTTTCTCAAAACACCTCAAACTAGAGGATTTGTGAGCATGCGACGGTTTTCGACGCCTTGCGGCCGACAACCTCGTCCGCGGCC
>OX377201.1:2748654-2974567 GCA_947396885.1 Heligmosomoides polygyrus polygyrus | reverse complement strand
TACGATTTGCCCCCTTGAGGGCCTGAGAAACGCAGGTGCGAAAAAAGTTCTGAACACATAAGAACCATAGAGAGCCAATCTTGCCGCAATTTCACGACTGCTTGCTAGATATCGGAAGAAATTTTCAAAAGCACAGGGTCGAAATATGTTTGCTTACTAAAATTCAGAAGATCGGAAATCAGATTCAAACTTCATAAAATGTGCATATAGATGAATTCCATTTACTCAAAGACAGGCTTATGCCTCGAACAGCAAAGAAGACAACCTGATACTGGTACACACTAAAGCTGTCCGTTGGGTTCGTAAGAGGTCACGAGAAGCCGACAGTGACTTATTTGGGGTCACTGCTCATTAGGACATAACAAATATAAAATTTATTGCCACGCCTTTTGGAGCTACATACCTCAGCTCGAAAACTACTCGATCAAATCCGTTCGTGAAAAAATCCATCTAGGAGGTTAACAAAAATCTATGTTGAAGCACGATACGCTTTACATCGTTGCGAAAGAAATAGATGTGTCTTGTCGGCTATGAAGATAGCATGTACACATGTAATTACTCTGCCACCTCCCACACAATCACAGGTTTTGATAATGGGCAATGCTGTTAGAAACTCTTCACCAATGACTTTGGCGCTATATTTCCGTTGCCAGACTTTTGAGTTTTCCAGAATTTCAACCATTTCCTATGGACGTATTTATTCATTTTCAACAGCGTTTGCTCCGCTTAACTGTGGAGTCGAGTCTTTTGCGGTGACGCCAATCCTGTCGCTCGATCGGGAAGGAGAAGTCCAGATGCAAAGTGCACTGGCAGCGTTGCTTCGGGCGTTCCCTGAACCGCTTCCACTTGCATCAAGGTTCACTCCAATCTTACGGATGGTGTCGTTGTTAGCGAGAAGGACGTGACCGTATCATCGAAGTTAGACTTCTCACAGCTTGTCGGCTATTGGAGCAACACCAAACCTCCATTGCATGACGTCTTTTCGAACGCGGTTCCAACGTGTCATCCATCTTAGGACTTTCGTCTCATTGCTCTGAGGCGGCTTTTAGTTTTTTTGGGTACGGACCAGCAGTCAGTGAAGCACCGTAGGTCGCTAGTAGAAGGGCGTACCATACTCTATAATAACGCGCTAAGCGATGATTCATCCTATCGATCGCCGCAGAAATTAGCGAGGGGAGGGGGGGGGGGAAAATTGGGGAAAAAGGGGAGGGGGAATTACGACCCGAAAATAGCGAAAAACACCCAAACGTCTTCTCCCTGCCTAGGAACTTCGGCCCTGGGGCAATCGAGGTCGCAGAACACGAATCTGAAGTTTGTTTGGGAGTATCGGTCGCGATCAATCGATATTGATCAAACTATCGATTTTTTTGGTGTCGTCCAGGTGGTCCGAAACCTTAGGCTTGGAGGTATTCGAGGTCGCTCAACACGAATCTGAAGTTCGTTTTTAAAGTTTTGATCGCCATCTATCGACACCGATCAAATTACGGGGCACGAAAATAGCAGAGAATATCCAGACGTCTTCTTCGTGCCAGGGGATTTAGAAGACGTGCGGAATACGTCGCATGACGTGCCAGAGACTCAAATGACGTGCCAAAGACTTCGCTCAACGTGTTTGGGGGTTCAGGTAGACGTGCCGAAGACCTCGTCTGCTAAGGGTGGATCATTGAAGGGAACCAGTACCAGTAATTGGAGACCGTTTCACTAGGGGAAGACCGGTAGTGAGGAACCAATAGATCGCCCTATCATACTGTACGTACTGCGAGCCTTTTTTACTCCTAGATGGGGAAAAAGCTTACAAGTAGAGTAGATAACTTGATGTGATTGTCCTTAGCTTAGTGATACTGCAACATCGGGCGAAGCGCGCAAGTGCGAGGCACGCCGATAGGCGTGACGGAGCACTTGTTCTCTATAAACCTTCGATTTGAGGTGATCAGGTATCGTATTGTCCAGGATCACCTTAAGAGCTTCTCTAGGTCCAGGATGCACTCACTGCACATTCACCTCGAACATCGTGATGTCATCGGATGCGACTTTTATCCAAGATATTTGGATGCAAGATACCAGATGCTTGAACAATATGAATCGGTGCTCAGCGCCAGTATCCTTGATAGCTCGTGTTCACTCACGTTCGACGTCGAACATTTGGCGTTGCTGACGTCAAGCTTGCATCCGAATAATGCAAAGCGATCGCACAGTTCCTGTGTTTGTCGCTCATATTTGACATTATCTTCACATGCAAACATTCCGTCATCAGCACCGGAACTGGCATGAAGCAGGGCCTAACGTTTTGGAAATCTTGTGGTATTTCCTCCTAGGCTTCTACGAAGAACAGCAAGGAAATCGCAAATTCCCGGCTTATACTACATAAACTGGAAATTCCGTCAAAGTGTCTGCTAGCGCGAGCAGTCGATTACCTGGACGAGAATACCGAATGCGCACCCTATGAATAAGCTTTTCTGGGACGAGCGCATCCGCCCACTGGATTCCGAGGGACGCGCGGCGTCCCTCGGAACCCACTCCAGTGTTCTTTTCGTCCATCGGTCGTCTTTTCTGCTCGCAATGCGACCGGCCCATCGGCATGGCATTTAGCTTTGCACACATAGACCGCTGGCTCTCGAAGATGAGGGGCCCCTAGCATCTTGGACAAGGAAGGAGTGCCGGCCCATGTCTCCGGTGCATTACGGAGCGTAGGGAGAATAGTCTGGTCGGAAAGGACTGCTCGGAGTTCCTAGACATTTTGATGGTCTTTAACCTTCGGCGACGAAGCCGCAGTGGTTGATGGCAAGGTGAGGGATACGTATATCGAAAATTCGCTCAAAGATTTTCATGGTGTGGAAATGTAGGCGAATTGCACAGTGGCTATCGCAGTCCGCAGGTCTTCCTTTCTTCTTCGAAATCGCGGGAGCAGTGCGGCATGCGCATTTTGTAGGCAGTAGAAAGCTCAAAAAGTGAACTGAAACACAGTAACGTAGGTTATGACGGGACAAACTTACAGCAGTGCGAATATGAAGGTCTTGCATGACACGATTTTTTCGGATTTCAATTGACCCCTGCGGGGATTCGCGTGGCAACGCTGAATGTGGCTACAGCCTGCTTGATGAAAACACAGCAGAGGTACCGCCGAAAGGTGTCATCATTGTCGCTCGTGACCTTAATGGGCACGAAGGTGCTGCGAAGTAGGGTACAGCTGTCATGGTGGTTTCGGAAACGGGTCTCGTAACTCCGATGGTGAGCGTATACATGAGTAAGCAGAATCGCACAGCCCACCATTGTGAACACCGTCTTCTGAAATCGCGACTCCCACCTCATCTCATACTATAGTGGGAGCTCCAAGTCTCAGATAGACTTTTTGTGCTTGTGAAGTATCGCGACCGAAGTATTGTCACAAATGCGAAGATCTTGCCGTATGAGACGCCACAGCATCGGCCGCTGATCTGCACCTTTAAGATCACCCCTCCGAGGCTGATGCAGGTTGGGCGATGCGGTGCTGCAAGAATCAAATGGTGGCGAATGAGAGAGAAGGAAGCAGCTGTGATTTCTCGCGTGCCGTTACCGACAGTCACGACTGTCGACGAAACTTGGAACAAGCTGCGCAGTCGGAACTCGGCATTTCGAAGACTGGGCCACAGAGGGTCAACAAGCAAGCCTGGCTGTGGACAGATGACGTGAAAGCCAAGGTTCGATAAAAGAAGGGGCTTTATCACGTTTTTCTCGGCGAAAAGACTGCCGATAATTGGCGGAAGTACCACGAAGCATGGGCGCGTGTAGCGAAGCCGGAGGAGGCGCGACTGCTGCGTGCACCCGATACCAGGTTCCTGGTTCGGATTTCCCGCCCAGGCCAACCAAGTCTTCCATCCCTCGGGGGTCGGTGAATTGGTACCACACTTGTCTGGGAAGGATAAAACGCTGACTTGTTCATCGGCTGGCCACCGCAAGTCATTGTATGACCAAATACGCATTCATGTCGCCTACACGACATCCCGTAGAAGTAGAATGCGCTGGCGCATCCCAGAAGGGATTGAGTAAGGCCGTCCTTTATCCTTTATCCTTTATACCACGAAGCGAAGAATGCAGCAAAGAAGGCCGTGGCTGTTGCAAAAGCCACTCATTGTGGTGATGTCGACCGAGAATATTGAAAAGTTCTTCATCAATGACGAGAACGGCCATCTTCTTACGGACCGCAAGAAGGCATTGAAGCGATGGAGCGACTACTTTGAGGAAACCTCCACGGTAAAATTTTCTGATTCAGCCATCCTTTCAACGACTCCAACCCACGGACCCGTTCAAAAGATTATCGGGGAGGAGACGGAAGCGGATTTGAAGAAGATGAGGCCAGGCAAAGCGACTGGGCCCGACGACGTGGCAGCTGATTTATGGAAGTTCAAGTACTGGTACCTTGCTGAGTGGTCGGCAAAGTTCTTTAATCAGGTTGTGGCGGAAAAGAAAGTGCCTGAGTGCTGGCGCCAAAGTACGATGTCTCCGATTTGGAAGAAGAAGGGCAGTCCTGCAGACTGCTCCAATTACCGTCCGATTCGCTTGCTTTCGCACAGCATGAAGAGCTTTGAGCGAATTGTCGATGGACGAATTCGAGACATCGTCCAGCTTTCCAGCAATCAGTGCGGCTTCGTGGGTGGCTGTGGCACCGTTGATGCCACGCCGCCCGCCTCCTGGTAGAAAAGCATCGCGAACGCGTTTCTCGACTTGAAGAAGGCCTTTGACCGCGTACCGCGTGAAGTGATACGGTATGCCTGCGTCAACATGGAGTTTCTGAAGAGATCATAGAGTGTGTGCGAATTCTCTACTCTTTTCCAAAGAGTCGGGTTCAAGCTGCAGCTGGAAGGTCTATGGAGTTTCCCACCTCCGTTGGGGTACACCAGGGTTCTGCGCTTTCGCCACTCCTCTTTGTTGTTATGGATGCCATCACACGAGGTCGTCAGAAGCCCGTCCCCTGGTCGTTGCGGTCTTATGCTGATGACGCGATGCTAGCCAAGATAAAGGTGAACTCGAGCGAGAGGTGCAAGCTTGGTGTGATCGCTTGGAGCGATTTGGACTCAAACTGAACGTGAAGAAGCCCCATTATCTAACGACGGACGTTACTGAGTCCAGCTTCATCAAGGTTAACGGCATCGAGTTTCCAGGTGCTCTGCGGTGTTTATGTACCTGGGATCAGCAGTCTTGTCTGACGGCAAACTGATGGTCGAAGTGAATTCACGCGTGAGTGCAGCTTAGTCCAAGTAGTGCTCGGTGACTGGAGTGATCTGCGACAAAAAGATACCACAGCGTGAGCAAGATAGGCCTTAACTTCGAGGTGGTAGGAAAGCGGACTAGAAGGCGTCCGAAGCAGCGATGCGCTGATACGTTACATCTGGACTTGAAAGTAGCTGGTGTCCACCCTGATCTAGCGCTGGATCGGGAAAGGTGGCGTCATGACACCAGAATAGTGGACCCCGCCACGAAGAGGGACAAACGCTGAAGAAGAAGAAGAAGAAGAAGAAGAAGAAGAAGAAGAAGAAAAAGAAGAAGGAGAAGAAGAAGAAGAAGAAGAAGAAGAAGAAGAAGAAGAAGAAGAATTAACCCCTGCCTGAAGACGCGGATAGCTTACTGCCTAAAAGTGAGTAGACCAGTAGAACACTTACGTACTTTACGAATTTGTGCCCATTGCTCCGATGCTGACTCAGCTGTCTTAGCCCGTTCCCATCCCCCCCCCCCCCGCCAGCTGCCATTCTTGAAAAATATTCCAATTTCTGTAGGTTATTTCCTGTTTGATGGTAGTCGAGTCAGGATCACCGATTTTGCTCAAACTTCGTATAGCGGCGGGGGCTTATTCGGGGTGCCGAACACGATGCCGAAGCCTATTTGGACTTACGGCAGAAGACCACCCATTACGATAACTGAGGATGATCGGTGGTGCTGACCCGACCACCCTCAAACGGGAAGTAACCTATTGAAATCGGCAGAATTTTTGAAAACGGACGTAGGATTCGTGATTTTGGACGAGAAAATTTGACCGATTCCGAAATGTCGATTTTCGATGACATCATCGTCCGCGCAGGCACAGGCTGAGGTCGTACTGTGGCCTCGTCTGGAGGGGGGTCGTACTCTTCCGGTTTTGGCGGAGGATTCTCTCTTATTTTTCAGGTTTTTAGGCGATGTTTTTAATTCTTAATAAGCTGTTTTTTTCCAGGAATGTCTACGAAGGCGTGGAGTCTCCTATTCGTTCACTGAAGTATTGAAAATTATTATTTAAAAAGTTTTAAATGATGTTGGCATTACTTGATGAAAATAAAGATTTTCTGTCGGCAGATTTCGAATGGATGAGAGGTGTTGATTTTTTTTCAATTTTATTTATGATGTTATGGAAACGACCACGGATCTCCCTCGATAGAGAGCCTTCGGGCTCTCTTGTTAAGAGGGATCTCGGGCCGCTTGTCGCAGGGCCACGTGGCGCGTCCCCGGGTGGTGGATAGGGGAATTAAACGCGAACCAAATGCGACCGTGTACTGCCCAGAGACGCAGGTGGGATGCAGGGGATGGACTCCTTGCCCCTGCTGTGTCGGGTCGACGCGTTCCTTGTGCGTGGGAGCGGCATGTTCGTGCACAGTGTGCGCGGACGTGTCCGTGCCTGTGCGGATTGTAACTGTGTCGGCTCGGCCAAAAGCTTGCACTCGGTAGACTGGAAGTACATCGTAAGGCGATTCGAGGCCGCCTCAAAAGTCTCGCCCCGTCCCTTCGGGCAGTTTGGCTGGCTGCCCGGAGTTCTTCGCCCGCACGACAGAGCCCGACTAGCTACCCGTGTGTACTCAAGTCAAAAACAGCAGCACTAAAGGGCCTCATTCCCCTGACCCCGAAAGAGCCCCCATTTCTGCAGCGATGGGAAGGACGGTACGGAGAGGCTGCTAAAATCTCAGGGCCTAACCAGGCCGCGCAAATTGAGAAGGACTAGGATGACGATCTGTACTTACAACGCCCGCACGCTTGCATCGGAAGCATCCGTCGAGGACCTGATGATGCAAGCCAGGAAGATCAAGTACGACGTCATCGGACTGACCGAGACGAGAAGACACCACCCCCTGCACGCCGCCTACGACTCCGGAGAAGAACTGTTCCTCGGAACATGCGACAGCAGAGGAGTAGGCGGCGTTGGTGTCCTCATCAACACGCACTTGGCCATGAACATCGATTCGTTCGAGTCTCTGACAACCCGAATCGGACGTCTGCGACTGAAGCGATGTGGTTCCGTGCCAGCTTTGACTGTATTCGTCGCGTATGCCCCAACATCCGACTACGACGACGAAGAGGTCGAAGCCTTCTACGTGGAGCTGGAGAACTTCTATAAGGAAGATCACACCTTCTACAAGGTGATCGTCGGCGACTTCAACGCCAAAATCGGACCGCGAAGGTCGCCGGAAGAACTTCACATCGGAACCCACGGTTTGGAGTGGAAGGAGCAAGGTGAAAGGCTGTCTGAGTTTATCATGTCGACCAAGACCATCCATGGAAGACAGTTCCAGAAGCCTCCCTCCCTACGATGGACCTGGGAATCTCCCGGTGGCCAGTTCCCCAACGAGATCGACCACATCATCTTCAACCGCAAATATTGCCTGACCGACGTCTCCGTTGTCCCCAAGTTCTACACGGGATCGGACCACCGCCTCCTTCGCGCAAGGTTCCGCTTTTCGCGTCAAGGAGAGAAGGCCGCGAAGTTCAAGAAGAGTCCCAGAACGACCATAAACTGGGACCTCTACACCTCTCTTGCCGGTCTTTGGGAAGATGCCGTCATGGACAACGTCGACGAGGAATACGACCGCTTCGTGCACCACCTCCACGATAGTGCTAAGGGAGCCGAGAGCTTGAAGACCACCAAGAGAGGTCTGTCTCCGGAAACTCTCGAGCTGATACGCCAGCGTGGAGCAGCACGAGCGTCAGGCAACCACCAACTGACGTCCGAGCTTGCGAAGCTATGCAGAGAGGCGATAAAGGAGGATCTTAAGGAGAGAAGGGCGGAAGTGTTGGCTAAAGCTGCAGAGGCAGGGTTGAGCATCCGCAATGCCCGCCGGAACTTCGCCAACTTCAAGACCAAGATGACAGCTCTCCGACGTCCCGACGGAACCGTCACCTCTTCCAGAAGGACCATGGAGAGAATCATCCACGACTTCTACTCCGATCTCTTCGATAGCCACGTCCACCTGCCCCCATACCATCTTCCGCAGGATGGATACGTCGTCCCCTCTGTTCTCCCTTCCGAGATCCGACACGCCATCTCGTCGGTGAAGAAACGTACAGCACCCGGTCCCGACAGGATCAGACCCGAACACCTGAAGAACCTCCCGCCTACGCTCATCGAGACCCTGGCGCGGCTCTTCACACGTTACCTGTCGGAGTGCAAGGTTCCATCTCAGTGGAAGACCAGCAGAACCGTCTTGCTGTACAAGAAGGGAGACGTGCACGACATTGGCAACTATCGCTCGATCTGCCTGCTGTCCGTAGTCTACAAGCTGTTCAGTCGAGTTATCCTGAATAGGATTAGCAGAACGCTGGACGAAGGACAGCCATGCGAGCAAGCAGGATTTCGGAGAGGATTCAGCACGATCGACCACATACACACCATTACGAAGCTCATCGAAGTGTCGCGAGAGTACAAGCTGCTGCTGTGCCTTACGTTCATCGACCTGAAGAAGGCATTCGACTCTGTCGAAACTGAAGCGGTCATCGAAGCCCTGCTCACTCAGGACGTTCCTACTCAGTGCATCAGAGTCCTTCGAGAGCTGTACAGTGGATTCACGACCAAGATCTCACCATTCTACAACGACGTCGTCGTCGACGTGAAGAGAGGGGTTCGGCAAGGGGATACCATATCCCCGAAGCTCTTCAGCGCCACTCTCGAAAACGTCATGCGCGAACTAGAATGGGAAGACATGGGAGTGAAGGTCGACGGCCGGCAACTACATCATCTTCGCTTCGCTGACGACATCGTGCTCATAACACCGAGCATCAGCCAGGCGGAGCGAATGCTGGCCGACTTCGATCGTGTATGTGGGAACGTTGGACTGCAGCTGAATCTTGCGAAGACGATGTTCATGAGGAACGGATGGGTTTCTGATGCCCCATTCTCGCTCAATGGAACGAACATCTCCGAATGCTCCAGCTATGTGTGTCTGGGTCGCGAAGTCAACATGGCCAACGACCTAGCACCAGAGCTGAGCAGGAGGAAAAGAGCGGCTTAGGGAGCTTTCAAGAGCGTCGAAGAAGTCGCGAAGAAGACGAAGAACGTCCGACTCCGTGCCCACCTATTCGACTCCACTGTTCTTCCTGCCCTAACATACGCCTCAGAGACCTGGGCTATACGAAAGCAGGATGAACACGCGATCAGCGTCGCGCAGCGTGGAATCGAGAGGACGATGCTCGGAGTGAAACGACTCACGCAAGTGAGAGAAGGCCTCCGGAGTTCCGAGCTTCGCCGACGCTCGAAGATCAGAGACGCTGTCGCGTGGGCCAAGTTGTCGAAAATTAGGTGGGCCGGCCACGTAATGCGCTTCGCAGACACCCGCTGGACGAGAGCCATCACCGACTGGATTCCGCGGGATGTCAAAAGAACACCAGGACGCCCACCAACGCGTTGGTCGGACTTCTTCGTTAAAGCCCTGAACGACCGATATGACGCTCTTCGTGCCCCTCGAGCGAGGAGGATCCATTGGACCACTCTGGCACGCGACAGGGACGAATGGAGACGCTGCTGGCACCCGCTCGAGCAATTCGATGATCAACGGGACGACAGGTGATACAGGTGATGGAAACGACGGCATTCTACCTGGAGAAGCGACATCTACGTCCAAAATTGTATTGCTTAAAATTTGAAGTGTTACTTACTAATGGTGAGTTAAGTGTTTTCCTTATGAGATTTTTTGAAGGGCTCTTCGAATCACTGACGGAGTCGCAGCACAAGGATGGACTTCTCGCGGAAAATTTTTTCTACCCTCTGAAGGAAAGTACATCAGAGACTGAAATTGTACCATAAATTCTAAGCGGTGACTAGTGTACAATAAAAAAACCAACCTTCTTCGCAGCGATCTTCGATATGATTAGGGCGAATCGTATTCAAAATTTTCGGTTTTCATGAAAAATTAATTATATTCTTCCTAAAACAGACTACCTATTATACTTGTGTCCTTCCAAAATTTTTTCGAATAAACGAATAATCGAATATATTCGGTTTCACGAAAAACCGAATATTCGAATAATGAATATATTCGAATTTTGGACCTTGTCGAATATTCGAATAATGAATATATTCGAATTTTGGACCTTGTCGAATATTCGAATAATGAATATATTCGAATTTTGGACCTTGTCGAATATTCGAATAATGAATATATTCGAATTTTGGACCTTGTCGAATATTCGAATAATGAATATATTCGAATTTTGGACCTTGTCGAATATTCGAATAATGAATATATTCGAATTTTGGACCTTGTCGAATATTCGAATAATGAATATATTCGAATTTTGGACCTTGTCGAATATTCGAATAATGAATATATTCGAATTTTGGACCTTGTCGAATATTCGAATAATGAATATATTCGAATTTTGGACCTTGTCGAATATTCGAATAATGAATATATTCGAATTTTGGGCCTCGGCGAATATTCGAATAATGAATATTTTCGAATTTTGGGCCTCATCGAATATTCGAATAATGAATATTTTCGAATTTTGGGCCTCATCGAATACTCGAATAATGAATATTTTCGAATTTTGGGCCTCACCGAATATTCGAATAATGAACATTCGAATATTCGTTCGAAATTATTCGGCTCGGTCTGAAGTATACGACAGAAGTATTTGAAATGAAAGTCAAATTGAGCCCAGGCTAAATGCCTTTTCTAAATTCTTCTGTAAGATCGTGTCTTCAATTTTCAAATCCAAACTCTTCTAATCTTAATGAATTCCGACCGTAACGCACAACTGACATAGTGCCACAAAATTTATCAATAGCGAATACTTTGGTTGAAATTGTAAACATTCTACGGCTTCTAGCCACAAAATTTATCAATAAAGAATACTTTGGTTGAAATAGTAGATATTCTACGGCTTCTGATGACCCTCGTAAAGCAAATACAGAAATAAACGTAATCTCAAACACGACATGTTATTTAAAGGCATTATGCTATTATGTATATGATGTTTTATGTTAAAAACCCGGACAAGAAAAAACAACAATTGAGTGAGGAAACACCTCGCCGTTAAGCTGAGAAATAAGGTCTCCTACAAGTGAATCACAGAAAAGGATTTTGAGAAGGATGAATGATGCTGTGGCAATTTGGGGTGAGATCGCAGCCAGTCTATACCCTTCCGACTGAGAAAATGAAATAGTCTGCCCATGCGACACTTCTCGAACGGCACGACTGGAAGATGGTCTCCCAAAAACATATTACTACAAGTGCTACGACACGCCTAACGGCGTGTCTCGCACTTGCCCGCTTCGCGGGGTTATAGGTTTGCGCTTCTTTCTCAGAAAATACTCTCGCACAAAAAGTACGTCTGATCTTCAAAACATTTACTGAAGCATCTCGGTGAATACTACGTTTGGTATCGACTTGAGTCCTGGTGTTAACCAAATTTTCAGATGGGACTTTCGTCGAACTCGCGAGCACGCCACGTACATTTGACCATGAGAAAATTCTGGACTGGGGAGATATACGTAGAGGGCACCTGTCGCGGGTAAACTTTTCCGTTCAACATGGGATAATGCTGAGTTCTGCATGCAGCCGGTCGTCGTACGACGACGATGTGACCTCTGCTTCCTTTCTTTTCGATCTTCTGACTCCAGAAGGTTGTGGTGCGACGAAGGGAACCCTCTTCTGGATTCAGAGACTCAGAAACGCCTCCTCCTGCTTGTATCAAGCAGGAAGAGGCTGCGCTTCCTCTGCTGCAGCAGTATCTCATCTCAATTATGAATGCGATCCATCGTCGTAGGACGACGGCGTCTCCCCTTCTGACTCCAGAAGGTTGTGGTGCGACGAAGGGAACCCGTCTTCTGGATTCAGGCACTCAAAAACGCGCGCCGACGCCGTTGTGTCAAGCAGGAAGGGGCTGCGCTTCCTCTGCTGCAGCAGTATCTCATGCTCAATTATGAATGCGATCCCTCGTCGTAGGACGACGGTGTCTCCTCTTCTGACTCCAGAAGGTTGTGGTGCGACGAAGGGAACCCGCCTTCTGGATTCAGGCAGTCAGAAACGCGCGCAGATGCCGTTGTGTCAAGCAGGAGGAGGCTGCGCGACCTCTGCTGTAACAACACTCCATGTTGAACGGCAGACGTTGCCCGCGCGAGGTACGCGGAGGCGTCGCAAGGGGTTCCATGAGATTACGCGTGGTTCCACGAGGCGTATCTCGGCCAGGTTTCCAACCTGAGTGGGATACGCCTCATCATCTACAGGGCAGGGAGCTAACTCAATTATATAGTGGTAGATTAACCAGAAGACCGCTCCTTGGCACTCAGCGTGACATACTTCCGATTGGTATTGGTGGCCGGTGATTGCGGTCGAAGAAAGCCTCAACCAAAGAACCAGGATGTGTTCCTAAGCCACACCAACGGTAGACCAAACAAACCGACGATGAAGTACTTTCGACAGAGGTCGACCTTGGCCGCATCGTTCATGTTTCTCAAGTCCATTGGTCGGCCTTCGCTTGGGTAATTAAACATGTTTCCTATTTCGAATATTTTCATGGCTCCATATGAAATATGTATACCAAACGATAGAGCTCGAGCTGCTGAGCTCAAACCTTGGTTTTTCATATACTTGACTTTAGGCGAGTTATATCCAGAATGCGCAAAAACTGACTCTCAGTAGTCTGTCTCAGTATCACCTGTATCACCTGTCGTCCCGTTGATCATCGACTTGCTCGAGCGGGCGCCAGCAGCGTCTCCATTCGTCCCTGTCGCGTGCCAGAGTGGTCCAATGGATCCTCCTCGCTCGAGGGACACGAAGAGCATCATATCGGGCGTTCAGGGCTTTCACGAAGAAGTCCGACCAACGCGTTGGTGGGCGTCCCGGTGTTCTCTTGACATCTCGCGGAATCCAGTCGGTAACGACTCTCGTCCCGCGGGTGTCTGCGAAGCGCATTACGTGGCCGGCCCACCTAATTTTCGACAACTTGGCTCACGCGACAGCGTCTCTTATCTTCGAACGTCGGTGAAGCTCGGAACTCCGGAGGCGTTCTCTCACTTGCGTGAGTCGTGTCACTCCGAGCATCATCCTCTAGATTCCACGCTGCGCGACGCTGATCGCATGTTCATCCTGCTTTCGTATAGCCCAGGTCTCTGAGGCGTATGTTAGGGCAGGAAGAACGGTAGAGTCGAATAGGTGGGCACGGAGTCGGACGTTCTTCGTCTTCTTCGCGACTTCTTCGACGCTCTTGAAAGCTCCCCAAGCCGCTCGTTTCCTCCAGCTCAGCTCCGGCGCTAGGTCGTTGGCCATATTGACTTCGCGACCCAGATACACGTAGCTGGAGCATTCGGAGATGTTCGTTCCGCTGAGCGAGAATGGGGCACCAGAAACTTGTCCGTTCCTCATGAACTCGTCTTCGTAAGATTAAGCTGCAGTCCAACGTACCCACATACACGATCGAAGTCGGCCAGCATTCGCTCCGCCTGGCTTATGCTTGGTGTTATGAGCACGATGTCGTCAGCGAAACGAATATGGTGCAGCTGCTGGCCGTCGACCTTCACTCCCATGCCTTCCCATTCTAGTTCGCGCATGACGTTTTCGAGGGTGGCGCTGAAGAGCTTCGGGGATATGGTTTCCCCTTGCCGAACCCCTCTCCTTACGTCGATGACGACGTCGTTGTAGAATGGAGAGATCTTGGTCGTGAATCCACTGTACAGCTCTCGAAGGACTCTGATGTACTGAGTAGGAACGCCCTGAGTGAGCAGGGCGTCGAGGACCGCTTCAGTCTCGACGGAGTCGAATGCCTTCTTCAGGTCGATGAACGTAAGGCACAGCGGCAGCTTGTACTCTCGCGGCACTTCGATGAGCTTCGTAATGGTGTGTATGTGGTCGATCGTGCTGAATCCTCTCCGAAATCCTGCTTGTTCGCGTGGCTGTCCTTCGTCCAGCGTCCTGATGATCCTATTCAGGATGACTCGAGTGAACAGCTTGTAGACTACGGACAGCAGGCAGATCGGGCGATAGTTGCCAATGTCGTGCACGTCTTCCTTCTTGTACAGCAAGACGGTCTTGCTGGTCTTCCACTGAGATGGAACCTTGCATTCGGACAGGTAGCGTGTGAAGAGCCGCGCCAGGGTGTTGGTGAGCGCTGGCGGGAGGTTCTTCAGGTGTTCAGCTCTGATCCTGTCAGAACCGGGTGCTGTACGTTTCTTCACCGACGAGATGGCGTGTCGGATCTCGGAAGGGAGAACAGATGGAACGACGTATCCATCCTGCGGAAGATTGCATGGGGGCAGGTGGACGTGGCTATCGAAGAGATCGGAGTAGAAGTCGTGGATGACCTTCTCCATGGTTTTTCTGGAAGAGGTGACGGTTCCGTCAGGACGTCGGAGAGCGGTCATCTTGGTCTTGAAGTTGGCGAAGTTTCGGCGGGCATTGCGGATGCCTCTGCTGCTTCAGCCAACACTTCCACCCTTCTCTCCTTGAGATCTTCCTTTATCGCCGCTCTGCATAGCTTCGCAAGCTCGGACGTCAGCTGATAGTTGCCTGACTCTCGTGCTGCTCCACGCTGGCGTATAAGCTCGAGAGTTTCCGGAGACAGGCGCCTCTTGGTGGTCTTCAAGCTCTCGGCTCCCTTAGCACTATCGTGGAGATGGTGCGCGAAGCGGTCGTATTCCTCATCAACGTTGTCCATGACGGCATCTTCCCAAAGGCCTGCAAGAGAGGTGTAAAGGTCCCAGTTGATGGTCGTTCTGGGATTCCTCTTCTTGAACTTCGCGGCCTTCTCTCCTTGACGCGAAAAGCGAAACCTCGCGCGAAGGAGGCGGTGGTCCGATCCCGTATAGAACTTGGGGACAACGGAGACGTCGGTCAGGCAATACTTGCGATTGAAGATGATGTGGTCGATCTCGTTGTGGAACTGGCCACCGGGAGATTCCCAGGTCCATCGTAGGGAGGGAGGCTTCTGGAACTGCGAGTTTCCATGGATGGTCTTGGTCGACATGATAAGCTCAGACAGCCTTTCACCTTGCTCGTTCCACTCCAAACCGTGGGTTCCGATGTGATGTTCTTCTGGCGACCTTCGCGGTCCGATCTTGGCGTTGAAGTCGCCGACGATCACCTTGTAGAAAGTGTGATCTTCATTATAGAACTTCTCCAGCTCCACGTAGAAGGCTTCGACCTCTTCGTCGTCGTAGTGAGATGTTGGGGCATACGCGACGAATACGGTCAAAGCTGGCACGGAGTCACATTGCTTCAGTCGCAGACGTCCGATTCGGGTTGTCAGAGACTCGTACGAGTCGATGTTCATGGCCAAGTGCGTGTTGACGAGGACACCAACGCCGTCTACTCCCCTGCTGTCGCATGTTCCGAGGAACAGTTCTTCTCCGGAGTCGTAGGCGGCGTGTAGGGGGTGGTGTCTTCTCGTCTCGTTCAGTCCGATGACGTCGTACTTGATCATCTTGGCTTGCATCATCAGGTCCCCGACGGATGCTTCCGATGCAAGCGTGCGAGCGTTGTAAGTACAGATCGTCATCCTAGTCCTTCTCAATTTGCACAGCCTGGTTAGGCCCTGAGATTTTAGCAGCCTCTCCGTACTCGTCCTTCCCACCGCTGCAGAAATGGGGACTCTCTCGGGGTCAGGGGAATGAGGCCCTTTAGTGCTGCTGTGTTTGACTTCCATGCAACACGCGTAGCTAGTCAGGCTCTGTCGTGCGGGCGAAGAACTCCGGGCAGCCAGCCAGACTGCACGAAGGGACGGGGCGAGACTTTTGAGGCGGCCCGAATCGCCTTACGATGTACTCCCAGTCTACCGAGTGCAAGCTTTTGGCCGGGCCGACACAGTTACAATCCGCACAGTCACGGACACATCCGCGCACACTGTGCACGAACATGCCGCTCCCACGCACAAGGAATGCGTCGACCCGACACAGCAGGAGCAAGGAGTCCATCCCCTGCATCCCACCTGCGTCTCTGGGCAGTACACGGTCGCATTTGGTTCGCGTTTAATTCCCTTATCCACCACCCGGGGACGTGCCACGTGGCCCCGCGACAAGCGGCCCGAGATCCTTCTTAACAAGAGAGCCCGAAGGCTCTCTATCGAGGGAGATCCGTGGCTATCTCAGTAGCGTCGAATATATTCGAATTTTGGGGCACGTCGAATAGTCGAATAACGAATATATTCGAATTTTGGGCCTCAGCGAATATTCGAATAATGAATATTTTCGAATTTTTGGCCTCATCGAATATTCGAATAATGAATATATTCGAATTTTGGACCTCACCGAATATTCGAATAACGAATATATTCGAATTTTGGGCCTCAGCGAATATTCGAATAATGAATATTTTCGAATTTTTGGCCTCATCGAATATTCGAATAATGAATATATTCGAATTTTGGACCTCACCGAATATTCGAATAATGAATATTCGAATATTCGAATTTATTCGAATATTCATTCGAAATTATTCGATTCGGTCCGAAGTATAATACGTAGTTGCCCTGTGTATGCAATGACTTGTGGACAGCAGATTAACAAATCAGCACTTTGTCCTTCCCATACAAGTTTAGTGCCAATTCACTGGCTCCAGGAGGGCTTGGTTGACATGGGCGAAAAATCTGAACCGGGGACTGGAAAGGGTAAGCGACAGCCGGAACCTCCTCTGACTGCGCTATCCCTAACCCTGACACTATTGCTATATTGCTTGAAAATAGCGTAAGGCTCGTACGATTTATAGTAATGAGCAAATTATCATTCGCATTCACCGCCAGTTGAATGCTGGGTGTTCCAGAATCATCTCTGTCACAACTGTGCCCTACATAAACGCCGAACTTTGTTCTGCTATTGCTATAATTTAACGTCTTTCAGCTGTGCTACAAGAAGGTGAGCTTCGATATTCCCTCCAAGTTCATCACTCGTGGCAAGACACCAGAGAAGACGTTCGACATCGGTACCATCAATCTCGCCACCAAGTTCAAAGGTGAATCGACGAACTGCATCAACTACATGCGTCGACAGATGTCGCCAATGTCTCAAGACTTTATTTGGTGAATAAATTGGCCCTGTATGCTTATCCTCTAGTAGAATTAAACTGTCAAAAACTGTTTGCTGGCGTGATCGGTTGAATCACACCGTTTAGAAAAACAACACCTTTCATATCTTATCGCGTCGTCGTTCTAGGTAAACGAGCCATTATTGGTTTCAGCTTTGAAGTGTGATTTGTAGGAGCAAAAGCAGCTGACGTATAAGCTAGCCCTTTACATATATACGTTTGAGCTTCGACTGATTACGTTGGATTTTTATTTTTACGAAGCGCAAAAAAGGTTTCCTACCCTTGGACTCGAAACTCCTTGCCTACCACCACACCGCTTCCCTATCCACCGCGCCATCCCTGCTCATCCACTGGCAGTAATGGCGATCTATCTAGCAGAGGGCAACCAAAGTGGAAATGGTCGTCTCCCGATATCTGGAACATATACCTAGTATGAGCGTTTTAAGCTGCATTCCACGTGCCATTTCGATGTTCCAGAACGAAATATTATGTTTCCCCTGTCAGCTTTAGGTTGAATAATCCCCAAAATGCTTTGTTATTAGGCAACACTATCAATGCGACGACGCCGACGCTTTCGATGGAATAATGAATTCACTCGTAGGACCGACATGTCGGCAATATCGAAGCCCACGGCTTTGTGTGAAGAGCGGCTTTATCATAAAGTAAACGCAAAGGTCAGAATGCAGACGGAGGACATCAATGAATCATCAACAGTTCGCCCATAGCTTAACGCTTTTGTAGGGAGGAAATTACAGATGAGCATGCAGCATCCTATTTTGATGTCCAAGAGCGAAATATTGTGGCTTCTCTGTCAGCTGAAGCTTTTGGGTGGAATAATCCCCAAATCCCCATATTGCTTGCTATTAGGCAAAACTACCAGTGCGAAGACAGCTACGCTTTCGAATAATGGATATACGGAATAATGGATTCAGTCGTAGGACCGACATATCGGCCATATCGAAGCCCACGGCTTTGTGTGAAGAGCGGCTTTATCATAAGGTAAACACAAAGGTCAGAATGCATGCAAACGGCATCAATGAACAGTTCGCCCGTAGCTTATTTTGAAGGCGAGAAGTTGTAGATGAACATAGTGGACAGGTGAAGGAAGGATAGGTTCCAATGGGGCAGAGCATTTACGCTGAGCTTCCTTCTAGACAAGGCTTCATACCAAAAGTTAAAAAAATGAGCACCAGCGATCGATTCGTTGAAAAATGGTTAGAAATTGAATCGTCTCAGTAGTCGTTAGGTGGAAGTTTCCTAGTAGACTAGTTTCACACCCACAAATTAAAAAAAATGAACACCGGCGATCGATTCGTTGAGAAACGGTTCGGAATTGGAATTGTTCCTGAGCCCTTATTAGGTGGAAGTAACCTACCAGGCTATGAGAGACGACAAAAAGAAAAGTATTTTCGCTGTCCGGTCTTTCCCGGTATGCGCCACGCACTCCATTCCTACGAGGAATTATGGAGCAGCCACATTCGACATTTGATCTGAAATGTGTTGATCAGCACAGCCATTGAGGGAAGCTGCCCTCGAAGTTCGGACTGCCGTCTGCAGAACAAGGTTGTCCTCTATGAAAGCGGTCTAGCTACTGGTGTTGGCATGATTCAATTTAAAACCGAATTGCAATCATTCCATACCAATATAATAGCTAGAGGCTACACTCTCACCCTTCATTTCAGCATCAATTCGTCAGCTAAGCTCTTCGTTTCTGTTGGTGCGCTTCTATTTTTCCTTCCCCAGACTGCAAATGGTCCATAACTCTATTCACAGAAGCGTTTACCGTTTGTGGAACAAATGTTTGGGATCAGCGTTGGAAGCCGCATCTCGTGATATACATATCTTCTCAAACCCATGGTCACCTAGTGTCCTTCCCTGTAAGTATAGAATTAGTCTCACTATAGTAATCTATGGTGGCTTTCCCTACACCATTTCTCAGTAAAGTATAAAGGATAAAGGACGGCGTTATTCAATCCTCTTTGGGATGCGCCACGCATTCTACTTCTACGGGATATCGTGGAGGCGATTTGAATGCGTATTTAGCCATACAATGATTTGCGGTGGCCAGCCGATAAACAAGTCAGCGCTCTATCCTTCCCAGACAAGTCTGGTACCAATTCACCGACCTCGGAAGGATGGAAGGCTTGGTTGGCCTGGGCGGGAAATCCGAACCAGGAACCTGGTATCGGATGCACGCGACAGCTGTTAGGTTTTCTGCACCAAAACCCTCAGAAGGTTTGCTTTTGAAGACTTGTAGACCTCTACTACCAACAGCAAATAACGTTTCGCGGTGACAAATCGAAATTCATAAAGAAACTTTGGCGGAGTATTGATGATTTCTAGCTCTACTTAGTCTATCTATATATCTACCTAAAAAGCCAACCTACCTATCCCAATCTATCTCTGCCCCTGTTCAATTTACGAGTCAAGTACTTCATCCACTGCCGGGATGAATTCAGCTCTTGTAGCCACTTCAGGGCAAAGCTTGATGAAGACAAAGTTAATAACATCCATTTCGTACGACATGTACATGTGTGAGTCAAGCTCGTCACCGCCAAGAATGTTCTCATTTAAACAGGGAGCCCCTGAAAGACACCTGACTTACCGTCAGAACAGTTGCTTCAGATGCGCCTCCTGCTGGCTGTTTCCGTTCTTACTCTGCTGCCACTATGCAGCTGCCTATTTGGATTATTTGGGAATAAGCAGGCGGTAGCCGTCTCTGGACGTCTTCAGTGTAACGGAGAGCCAGCGAAAAACGTCAAAGTGAGGCTGTACGACAAGGGATTGTGTGAGTTCTAACTGCAGCTCACAGCTTTCAAGATGGCTGTGATTCGACCTTTTCCCGATACTGTGAGTGCAATTGGTTCCCGCACTCAAAATCTGATCCTTGTTCCCAGAGCAGCTGTAGGCCAGAGTTAGGTTCTAACTCAGTTCATTATAACAAATCGGCCTTAGCAACGCAGGTTAAACTCTTAAGGTATCTTTAAAAGCCGAAATATTTTAAAAACCCTTCAAATTTTCGATCCATCTTTAAAAACCGAAATATCTTAAAAACCCTTCAAATTTTCAAATATTGGGCTGGCCGAAAAGTCGTAAAACAAAATTTTGAAAACTTCAGAACTTTCCGGAAAATGGTTCAAAATTCTTGGGTCAGCGGGGGGGGGGGGGAGGGTTGTGTAAAAGGTTCCAGAAGCTTTCGTTGCCTGAGTATATAAAAGCTATTTCGGTGTCAAACATGATTGGCAAACAACAGGTTCGAGTGGTCATCTTCCACGAATGGTGTCAAGGCTGCACCGCATGCACAACGGTATCTAATATCACTGATACATTTGGAGACCTAAGGCCCCGTTTATACCTCCTTCGCCGAGCGACGCTACGCCACGCATTGTGGCCAAATTGATCGCCGCCCGATCAATGTGGCCACAATACGTGGCGTCGCGTCTCTCGGCGTCGAAGTATAAACGGGGCCTAAGCCGCACCGCAGTGCGTCGTTGGTTCACTCGCTTTGATTCAGGAGATATGAACCTTGAACGCGGAGAGCGTAGTGGACGATCTTCTGCTAATGATAATGATGTATTGCAGCTCGCTATCAAATCCAATCCCGAAGCAACTATGCGGTAAACGGCAATAACCCTCGCCTGCACCCAATCCACTATCGAGGTGCATCTCTACGACCTCGGCTATTGAAAAGTCTTGAGATGATGGATCATCATAGGTTCACCGAAGCACATAAGCAGGTGCGAATGAACATCTGTCGGTCACTCCACGGGCAGCCGCATCGAAAGGAATTTCTTGAGGATCTAGTGACTGGAGATGAGGGCTGGATAGTCTACCATAACAGCGCATGCCATGCCATCTGCTTCCTCGCGATGAAGAACCACCAGTCCAGCCGAAGCCAGACCCACACCAACGCAAACATTTACTTTGCGTTTGATGGAATGCGAATGGGCGAATCTAGAGATGAGCTGCTGCCTGCTGTCAAGACGGTAACCGCATCCATATACGTTAATCGGCTCCATGCGATGCGAGAAAAAGGCAAAAAACCAAGTGTCCACCTGTTGCACGGCAACCTGTGAGAAGAGAGCCGAACTTGGCTGGCATCATGTAGCCTATCCACCGTATTCGCCTGATCCTGCCTCATCGAGCTACCATTTTTTCGACTGGTGAAGCACAATTTAAGAGTGAAAAAATTTGAAGCTATAATGACCTTGAAATGGTAGTCGACAACTTCTTCAAGTCGCAATTCGCTGATTTCTGGATGAAGGACCTCAATGATTTGCTTGGCAGATGGAAGAGGATTACATCTCTCTGTGCCAAATATATTTGTGTTTAAGATGTGATGAAGTATAATGAGTATAGTCGCAAGTACTAGCGGTCGCTCACCGATGCCCCGTGGGGTTTGTTACCTCAAACTTACGGTAATTAAACATTATATCATTACATACAAAAATGTACAATCTGACGAACTAACACGATGAACTGAAAGAACCGGACGTGGTTAGTGAACACTGGACAAGATTAAGTGATAAGGTTAGTAATCATAACATAGTAAGAACCTAAGAAACATTCCTAATCTACGAGAACGAAATCGAACGTAAACACACCAAAAAGAGACAAAAGACGTTGACTTGTGCGAAGAAAGAAACGACTCACGTAGTGTGTAGTGGGCGAGGTGTAGACAGGAGGAGTGTGAAATACATAGTGTGCATGCGTCTGAAGGAACCGAGAATACGCAGTCAAATTCCGGCGGGCGATCGACGGTAGAGCAAAATAATCGGAAAATCGGATCGCGATGATAAATAAAAGCACTTACTAAAATAGCAAAACTATAGCAGCTTTTTGGACTAGTGAGATGAAGCGCGACTTTGACTACGTTACTATTCTGGAACGTTACTATTATGAATCTGACGTCCGTTTTTGAAAATTCCGCCGATTTCAGTAGGTTACTTCTCGTTTGAGGGTGGCCGTGCCAAGACAACCGATCACCCTCAGTTATCGGTATGGGCGGTCTCCTGCCGTAAGCGTCGGAATGAACTTCGGCATCTTGTTCGGCACCCCGAATAAGTCCCGCCGCTATACGAAGTTTGAGCAAAATCGGTGATCCTGACCCGACCACATCCAACTATCCTGAAAAGTATCCAAAACCTACCAAAATCGGCGGAATTTTCAAACACGGAGTCGGGTTCGTAATCAGCGCCCCAAATAACCCCTAGGTGATTTTGGGCGAGAAAGTTTGGCCAATTTCGAAAATATCGATTTTCGATGACGTCATCGTCCGCGCAGGCTCGGCCTGGAGCGCCCCCGTCCTCGATGGGAAATTGTCAAAAAATCGATATTTCCAAAATCGGTCGAAATTGATACCATTCGGTAGCGCTTTCCATGTCGAACAGAATGGTAAAACTGGAAGTGTCGAACACTCACATCTGGGCGAATAATGGCGCAAGAAACTTCAACGCTAAAACTCCGCCGCCCTAAAATAGAAGCTGGTGCTAAGGCAGTTTAATCAGCTAAGGAGTTGCGAGCATGCCGTCGTAAACAACCTTATGCGTTCTGCTCGCCCGTGCATTTGTAGGCTATTAGCTCTCTGCGTCTTCCCGCAGTGGTCGACTGAATTTGGAAAAAATCGTGCCACGCAAGGCTAACCTGCATTTTCGCACCGCTGTAACTTTGTCCAGTCATAAGCTACATCGCTGTATTTTAGAGCTCTTCTAGAACATTTTACTGCACACAAATTTCACAAGCTGCTTCCGGATAGGTTCACAAATGACAGTGTTCTCGTGCTCAGAACGCCTGCGGGTGCAATTTAGCACAACAACGGTCGATGTTCTCCTCGCTCTTACTCGCCCATATTACAGTTTTCCTTACTCAAAATAACGGCATTCAATTCAGTATGAAAAGTTCTATCGAACGGTGTCAAGCATGGTCCAAAACGATGACATCGGTTTTCGATGACGTCATCGACCTTCTGCCGCGCCTTTGAGCAGCCTCGCCTTTGATGCGAAATTGTCAAAAAACCGATACTCCCGGAATTGGTCGAAATTGATACCATTCGATAGCGCTTTTCATGCTGAACAGAAAGGTACCACTGCTAGTGTCGAACAATCAAACCTGGGCGAGTAAGAGCGCAAGAAACTCTAACCGCTATCTTCCGCCGCTTTAAACTGGCAGCTGAGGCTAAGAAAGTTTAGGAAGCTGAGGAGTTCTGAGCACGTCATAGTGAAGCACTTGAAGCTCTCTGTTTTCTGCGCCTTTCAAGGCCGTTTGCTCGTCGGATCTTCCCGCAGTGGTCCACCGAAATCGGAAAAAAAATGCGTCACACAAGCCTCACCTGCTTTTTCGCACCTCTGTAACATTGCCTCTTTTCAAGCTACACCATTCTACTGTGGTGTGCTACTACAACGTTTTACTGCCTATAAGACCCACGAGTTGCAGCCGAAACGATTTTAACTCGAAAGAGTTATTGCGCTCGGAACACGCCCGCTCGTGCAATCTATATGCATTGTTCACGACGCACTCTAAAGGCTAGCTGGACAGCATTAGAGCAATTCCTTAGTAGGGCTGCTGAAAATTTATGATAGAATTCTCCAAACGCTCACTCTACCAGTTGTCGAACCCACTCGATTGATACAGATCTCTACACGCATTGCACACGGTGCACTCATAAGTCTCGCCGGGACAGATTGAAGCAATTCCCGAGTAGAGCGTCTGGAAATTTCTGAAAATTTTTTCTAAACGTTTCGAAATATTCTTGAAGGCTTTACATTTTCCATTAAGTGAAGATAGAAACCCAGTGGGCATGCTTCCGCCCATTCGATTGATAGGTTCGATCCTACATGCATTTTGCACGACGCACTCTCGGGACAATCCAGGCATGACTGACAACGCACGCCATGCTTGAGATACTCCGAAAGCACTGCAAGTCACATGCACGTCACGGAAAATAAGGTGCTCCAATCGCAAAAGCTTGCTGCAGTTATTCTTTTAGGCCACCCACAGCGAAAACGCGGTGGCCTGGTAAAGTTTTATAAATGGTTTTATAGATCTCGAGGAGACGAATCGAATGGTACCAACTGTTTGTGAAACAACTCAAAATTAAAGGAGTTATGAGGTTTGCGACAGATTTTTCCGTCGCAAACCGTCTTCTTGACCGCGCGACGCAGGCGGTATTGTAGTGAAGACATTATTTAAAATTTTATAAAATTCTCATTTTTGAGGAAAAATAATGGTTAAACGTTTGTTTCAAATATCAAGAAGATGCATTGTTTGCCGCCAAAGAAGAGATGTGCCATGTCCTCGTCCAAGATCTCGCTATTTTTGCTACACCGATAGCAACATTTCTACTGGAATTTCGCACCTGTGAGCGATGTAACAAAAACATTTGTAAAAAATACACATATCCTCACTTTGATGCATCATGTAAGCAGCATTTACACTATCAATCCAGTGAATACTGCGCTATATGATTGCTGCCTTCTGGCGCTTTAAACAGAAATTAGGGTATTATTTTTCTGAAAGAAATTTATAAAATTATTACACACATTCGGGCAGCTAATCTAAAAATTCCAGAGAATGTTATACCAAATTTTTCATGAACACGAAGTTATTTTAGCCCCTTGTGGAGTCTGTACTTTAACCTGTAGGAAGGTCGTTTCGATTTGGAAGACGTTAGCCTTGATTTCAAAAGCATCAATACTGTTAGAAGAATGTTTTATTTAAGATGGACAGTGTCCAATTTGATTTCAACTGTCCATTTTGACGTGAAAATAGTATAACCTTAAAAACGCTTTTTGGCATGGAACTTCATCATCGCAAATAGATAAAAAATAAAAGAATAGTTCCCAACTTCTCTCTTCTTGAAACCTCGGCATGGTGAGTTCTTATGTGTCAGTATTTTGTGCCACACGAGGTTTTTAGGTGGTCGTTCCCGTTATGCACATCCATTCTATGCTTACCATGTGGACTAGTGAGCAATCCACGTCTTTTGCTGGCTAGATGTTCCTTCATGCGTATTGCCAGAGCCCTTCCCGTTTCCCCAATATATTTAGCGTTACAGGCCAAGCACTCTATCTCATAAATTGCTCCGATCTTTGAGCAATCCCCCAAACGGCCACTTGGACAAGTAACGCAGTTCTCCGATATGCACTGTCTATCATATAATCGATTTCGAACTAGCTGCCGTTTTATGTTGTCGTTAGGAATATTCACCAAGACAACATCGTCCTGCAGCTGTGCGTTTAGAATCACTCTTCGGATATCAGCAGTAACTTTATCGGAGACGAAGGAAAGCAGGAAGGGTATCTTATTTGCTCGCGGTCTTTTGTGGCGGTTAGCGTGAGGTGCTCGACGACGATTCAAAATTTTATAGCCGTTTGACACCGCTATATTGGAAGCTAGCCGCAGAGATTCTTGTCGTTCATCTGGGCCTGTGCACATTCTTGCTGCTGTTCGTTGGAGGCGTTCTGGATTTCCTCAAGAAATCCAGTAATGAACAACCGAAATGAGTGCCCCTCTGTTACGAGTGACCTCTTGCCGTTTGTACCTCATTGTGAACTGTAAGTGTCCGGTCGGCGACAGTTCCCACTCAGTGTGTCTCATTTGCCTCTACTGGTTACTTAACGAGGGCGATCGTCAGCCCTGCGGTGGATCCTATGCGTGAGTTCGTCTTCTTCGTTTGGGCTATCCGTGGTGATTCTAGGGGTGGGTCGAAAATGTCTAGGGTAGTTGAGGCGCTTGGTGGGGTAGAGCGCAAACATAAACCTGTGCTCCACTTTTAGGCCTCTGAAGACGACGGAAAGTCGAAACGTCAGGCCGCAAATAAAGATCCACCTAAAAAACCTCGTGTGGCACAAAATACTGACACATAATAAAAGAATATTTTTCAGTTTTTGACACTAAACTGGCCGAAGGACGTATCGATTCCAGCGGTTATTTCCACATCGGCGGATACAAGAAAGAAGTCTCGAGCATCGATCCGAAAGTCAACATCTACCATAAGTGCGGCCACAAAGGAGTGAGCGATTTTCAGTGTCATTTTTATCAATTTTATTAAGATATTTTGTAACGACGAACGTCCACTCGAGTGCAAGCGACAGACCAGCATGACAGGCTGGTCTACGTACATTCCATATAATACGAAATCACAACTTCTTCTAAACAACTAAACAGGAGGGAAGCAGCAAAACTTATTAAAAACAAAAGAACTTGCAACCGTATCGTTCCTGCCCTTAGACGACTGCAAGCTAAAAGAATGACATAAAAGAATAAGGACCTCCCCGGAACTCCTCAGTGAGAAGGGAGGTCCCTAAAGAAACAAGGAAGAACATAACTTACCAGAACTGCTTCATCGAAGATAAGTCACAATTGTCGAGATGTTGAATAGGAATACCATGCAGGGCGCAAATAGGGTTGAGGGGGGGGGGAGATCACCCTATAAACAGTGTCATTAATACAATAAAATAGAGGCAAGACACACTGAAAGTAAAAAAAGAAACAAACAATGCTATAGCTCCGTTCTGTCAGGAGAGCACAGAATTGGGCAGGGGAAGGGGCTCCAAGTTGTAGATCAAGTGACGCGCCCGTGCTAAAATTGCCTACATCCTGAGCTCGGATTCACGATTGGTAAGGTAATGGGTTAATGGTAACGGATAAGTTTGTCATTAGAGAATAAAGGTAAGTTTGGTACTCAAGATATGGTATAATGCGGTGGACGCTACTTCTACCCCGCCCACTACCATGCTCTTGTGAATGCCAAGTAACGCTTCAATTTCAACTCTATACCCACATAACCATGTGTAAAGTCATTCATGAATCCAACCCCTGGAGTTCCCACACGATTATGAACGGCGGATATCAGGACCGGTTCACCGTAACCTTAGGCGTCGGATGAAGCATCTATTGTGCAATCGCAGAACCATGCTACGGAAGGGACTCCAGGGTGTGGCAATTTATGGTGCTCTTATGGAAACTGATTTCGTCGCTCAAGGGGAGTCCGCGGCTCGAAGAGCACAGAACCAGGCTAGGGAAGGGACTCCAAGGTGTGTACCATACAAGCTGCTCGCGTTGAAACTGCTTTCGTCCCGATGACGTCCCGCGACGCCAGAGGGGGTTCGCGCGGCGCTGGAGTTATGTCAATGCCCCGCCCACCAGTGCGTAGCAGTCCGCGCATCATTGTCGCCGACGCTGTCGCCGAAGTATAACATATGCCATAAGTGTAAATCACTGAGTAACCATCATTTCCATTCATGATGGTTGATGAATTGCTCGAAGACTGCTTGCTGTGTGGGAAGGGAAGAGTGGTGAACTGTTAGGAATGTAAAGCCAGAGGAAAAGAGGAAGAGAAGAATTCAAAGATGATTATCACCGCAAGACATGTCTTTTACCCTTGCAATGTAATAGAAGCAACCACCATTCCATGATGGTAAAACAGTTGCTAACATAGTCATTGAGAAGCCAGTTGTTTTCTTACTGTGTATTCAAACTCAAATTGTCTCCGACACCCCTGGAAATCGAGCTTGTTGCTGTCAACCAGAATCAACTAGCAGTTTAATAAACATTTTCCCTCTCTCCTTTATAATTTGAAGTATTTCAGCTGTGCTACCAGAAAGTGAGCTTCGACGTTCCATCGAAATTCATCGTTCGTGGCAGAAAACCCGAAAAGACGTTCGACCTCGGCACCTTGAATCTCGCCACCAAATTCAAAGGCCAATCGATGGACTGCATCAACTGAACGCGTCGACAGATATCGCTAGTGTTTTCTGATGCTGGGTGAATAAATCATCGGTCTTCATTGCTTTTTAACTGTGGAAAACTGTTAGGTGGGCGTTTATCAGCTGGTGAACCACACTGTCTAGAAAAACAACACCTTTCCACCTCTTATCACGGCGTGGTTCTAGGTAAACGAGCAGTTATCGGCTTCAGCTTCGAATTGTGATTTGTAGAACCAAAATCAGTCGACATCGGTAAACTAGACCTTTACGTCTACAACATTTGCATGTGAAATTAGACACGTCAATTTAAAGGCAAGCCTTTGAAGTCAAACTAGACCCTTCCGAATCAAAACGTGTGTTTTCTAGGTTAAACTAAAGGTGTTTAAGCTACTTCGTTGTTCAAGAAATTTTCGGTTTTTGATCCTAATCGGGGGGCATATAGTGACCTGCGTCTCCAATCACTTGCTAATGTTTCTACGAGAGGTTCAGGTGATATCCCATGAGATTAGGGGTTTTCTTTCATCTTAGGGAATATGGTTGCGTGACATGGGATGACGTCAGCAACTAACACTTTAGGTTGCCCCTCACGACTAGGATAGATACTAAATTTCGCATGAGTTCCTGTAAAAACCTACCGTAAGGTACTGTAATTTTTGAAAAAGGATATGTATTCAGCAATCCGTTACAGAAAACTCTCCACTAGCGACTTGAGACGTTGAGAAATGGTAGCTTTCAGATGTTGCTAGATACCACACTGCTTCCAAAACGTTTGGGTGGATTAATCCTCAAATTGCTTTGTTATTAGGTAACACTATCAGCTTATCAAACTAGTATTAGAATCACAGATCTTTTCAGACGTGATATAAAAAATTTCGTAGAAAGCCAGCGTCGGCAGGCTTTCCAGAAATACGAATTATTTCTAGCAATGCCTCCGCTCCGGTGAGTGGTCTAACTGTGATTATTGACAAGGGAACCACTAATATCTTCTTCAGTTTTAATTGTTCTAAATCAATAAAAATGACTAAATATTTAAGGAAAAATCTATGTCGGAATAGTAATATTAGGCTGTCGCAAAATTAATCGCCGAAGCAGATCGTTTATTTCAAATTGCTATAACTCAGATCGAGCACAACTTTATTAGTTGATGTAAAAACAAGCAGAATGCACACGTTATTGCTCACAAACAGGTAATGAATCGAATGTTTCACAATAAAGGACTGATATCACAGGATTAACGAAATCAAGGAGGGCACATTCAACATCGGCCAAATTAGTGAATTGATTCTGACGCCAACGAGATTCAAGAGCTCGCGAAAATTGACAGTCAGTGGAGGAAAGATCGGGAGAATACGTTGGGTGAGGAAGAACTTCGATACCTAAATGGGTCAATTTAAGCTGAGTGATTCGTGAGTTGTGTGGCCTTTAGTTGTTCTGCAACAGAGCGGCCCTCCTCTACTCACCACTGCCGGCCACAATTTTCGCAACTTCTTATACATTTGGTCTAAATCACAGCAATAAGATTCTGCTGTGACTGCCCGTCCAGGTTGCAAGAATCTGTAATGGATTACACTTTTACGATACCACCACAAAGCAAGCATAACTTTTTTAGGGTGGAGGTGGGTTTAGGAAAGGATGTTGGAGGAGCATCCTTGTCTGCCCAGACAGATCCCGGCTTTCTGTCATTGTGAAGGACCCATTCTTCACCTACAGTTATAATACGGCTTACAAAAGGCTCATTTTTAAAGCGAACCAGCAGGCTGGAGCAGGTGTCGAAACGTGCCAGACACTGTTCATCGGTCAGCTCCTGAGGCACCCACTTCGACGTCTTCTTCACCTTGCCGATTCTTGCTAAATGTCTTGCTATCATACCTTATTGTACGCCGAGGTCCTCTGCTAATGTACGTGTATTCGTCTCCGGAGTTGCTTCGACGGCTCTCCTCAAAACCTCATCATCAAGTGACGACCTGCGCCCGCGACCTGGTTTTTCTTCGGGATCAAGATCGGCAGAAGCGAATTTTTTGAAGCAGAGCCTCACCGCTCGTTCGCAAGGACAGTCCGTCCCAAAAGCGCTGCTAAGGCTACGGGATGTCTTTCAGCAGAATGTCCCAGTTCAAATTCGTGAAGCATGATGACTGATGGTCGCGTCGATTCATGATTTTACGGAGCCCTGGAAAATGTCGGCTAGAAAAACTAGAGCGACACCCACATATGTGTTTGAAGGAGCAGGAAAAAGAGAATTTAAATAAATTCCAATCTATTTATGTATCTCACTTTATTTCTATCCCCGTTCTACCCACAAGTCAAGCGCTTCAAGCACTTCTAGGACGAATACAGTTGTTGCAGCCACTTTAGGGCAAACATTATGCAGACAATGTTAGTCACACATTAATTTCGTTCGACGTGTTCATATGTGACTCAAGCTTGTCACCGCCAAGAATGTTCTCATTTAAAAAGGGAGCTCCTGAAGGTTCCTGACTCGTTGTCAGAACAGTCGCTTTAGATGCGCTTCCTGCTGTCTGTTTTCGTTCTTTCTCTGCTGCCACTGTACAGCAGCCAACTCTGCCTATCCTGCTTATTTGGCAAATGGCAGACGACAGCCGTCTCTGGACGTGTTCTTTGCAACGGAGAGCCGGCAAAAGACGACGTCGAAGTGGTGCTATACGACGAGGAAGTTTGTGAGTTCTCACTGCAGCTCACAACTCTCAAGGTGGCTGTGACCCCTAGCAGATAACAGAACGAAATGGCTCAACTTCTACTCGTTTTCCCATCTTTTCCTGATCCTAGAATTACATGTTCCACGTCCGACTGTCGTTGAACAGTAGCGTAGGACGTTGTGAAGCTGCTGAGCCAAGATTGCTATGGAAGCTTTATTCGGCTTACGTTTCGGTGTAACCGCCTTCTTTAGAGCCTTAGAGCCTGAAAAAAAGGAGTTTGAGAAACTACTCGTCAAGGATCATTTCAAGCTACAGGAGTCTCGGAGGCTAATGAGAAAATGCAACGGAGAGGGAGTAAGGAAACCCGTCTGACCTTGTGGAAACAGTCGAAAGGATAGTTGGTAACCCTCGGATAGAGAACGACTGAGTGAATAAGCTCTCCCTTTGGGTCAGCCCTTCAGCAGTCCTCCGGCTGGCGCCCTCCCGGGTCCAGCCCACAGAGCTCGGCAAATGGGTTACTGCCACCCGTTCCTCTCTCCTATTGATCGTGGGATTCTTGAACGCAATCCAAAATGCCTCCAGGGTTTTGCATGCCGCGATATCGGACCACGCGATAGGATTGTCACCGCTATCCCAACCACTGCGCCACCATGACTCCGCAGTCTGTGTTCCCCCAGAAGCGTGGAGACCTTGCACTTGTCCAGTCCATTCACGTGCTCCTTCACTCTGACCCAAAGAAGCCTGCCGGTCTCACCGATGTGTTCCTAGTTGCATTGACTGCGTGTTATGAGGTACACCGTTCCCGAGACTCTACAGTCGCCTTCCCTACCGTGCGAGCAGACCATTCAAGGAGGTGTAGAGTACATGTGAGTACATGCGGTGTCATTGAGATGTTTCTAACAAGCTGTGCGTTAAGGTTGGCGGGAGGTGTCTCAACGACCCTTACGAGGTCGTCTAGCTCGGCCTTGCGAACACAGTCCCGCACTTGGGTGTTGAGTGTATCCGTCATAAAGGGCACTGAAAAGGGAACCTCGTTCTTGAGCGCTACGCGTTCGAGCTGCTGACGGTCGACGACCTCTTCTAGGCATGTTGTCGGGCACATACCCATTCGACAAAGCAGTGCGAGAAGCCACTTCCATCGATGAAGACTTCAATTCGTCACTGGAAGCACTAATGCAGCTGTGCGAAACATGCTCTGAACAATGGCCCTTTTAATAGTGCGAGAGGATGTGGAGAACGGAAGTGCACTATGATGATCTTTTTACTAGGTTTCTGGTATAGATGGAAATGGCTTCTCGCACTGCTTTGTCAAAGGGTGTGTGCCCGACAACATGCCAGGAAAGGTCGTCGACCGTCAGCAGCTCGAACGCGTAGCGCTCAAGAACGTAACGAGATCCCCTTTTCAGTGCCCTTTATGACGGATACACTCAACACCCAAGTGCGGGACTGTGTTCGCAAGGCCGAGCTGGACGACCTCGTACGGGTCGTTGAGATAGCTCCCGCCAACTTTAAGGCGCAGCTTGTTAAAAACCATCACAATGACATCGCATGTACTACTCCTTCCTGCATGGTCTGCCCGCACGGTAGGGAAGGCGACTGCAGAGTCTCGGGAACAGTGTACCTCATAACGTGCAGTCAATGCAACGAGGAATACATCGGTGAGACGAGAAGGCCTCTTTGGGTCAGATTGAAGGTGCACGTGGATGGACTAGACGAGTGCAAGGTCTTCACGCCTCTGGAGAAACACAGAGTGAGGGGCTGACCCAAAGGGAGAGCTCATTCATCCAGTCGTTCTTCATCTGAGGGTGACTAATCCGCCTTTCGGTTGTTTCCATAAGGTCAGTCGGGTTGTACTCCCTATTCGGTGCATTCTCTTGCATTCTCTCATTAACTTTCGAGACTCCTGTAGCTTGAAATAATCCTTGGACGAGTAATTTCTCAAACACTTTTTGTCTTTTCCAGGCTCTGAAGAAGGCGGTTACGCCGAAACGCAAGCCGAATAAAGCTTCCATAACAATATTGACTCAACAGCTTCACAACATCCTACGCCTAGGATTACAATTAGATCTTCGCACCCAGCTTCGGAGGTACTGGAGACAGGGGTGAGGTTCTAATCCAGTTGAAAAGGTTCCTTTAAAAACCGAAACATCTTAAAAATCTTTCATAATAAATTCTCTGTGAAATTATTTTAATTCAATCTTAACACAACCCTAAAAACGCTTTTTACTATACAATTTTTATCTTCAAAAAAAAAACGAAAACGTTTCAGTTTCTGATGATGAACTGGCGAAAAGACGAGTTCGCTACAGCGGTTATTTCCGCATTAGAGGATATAAAAAAGAAGTCTCGAGCATCGAACCGTACATCAGCATCTACCATAAGTGCAACTATGCAGGGGTGAGCGACTTTAATTGATATGTGCAACAGAAAATTTTTTATTAAGATATTTTAGAACGCCGAGCACCCCGCTCGAGTGCAGGCACTTGTGGCAGGCCGGCCTTCGAATGTTCCATGTCAGGCCCGTTTACATTTCCATCCCCCGGCGACACGATCTGAACGTTCCGTTTCCATTTTAGACGACGATGAGCGCTTCGAACAGTGGACGACGCGGTTATAGCCGCGAGCCACGCTGAAGCATAGCACTGAGGGGCGGAGTCACATTGCGGCAGCGGAGGCAGCAGTGAGGGGATGCGCACACTTCCGCTGCCGCAGTTCTGCCGGCAGCTGCCGCAGCGGCGGTTGCAGCGAGGAATGACCCGGGTATTCATTCCTCACTGTCGCTGCGTGCGCAGTTCAACACTGCTGTGTGCGAGACCTGCTCCGCCCACATTCCACTGCCCACTGCCCGCTGCAAAGTGTGTACGCGGCTTATGCGTACTTTACATACTACGGACAAGTGCGGGTCCACACTGCGAGAATCAGGCGAGCAGCAATACCGCGCCCCAAGGCCCCGTTTATACTTCATCGCGGCGCGACGCGATGGCCACGCGATGAGGCCAAATTGATCGATCGCGTCGCACAATAATATGGTCACTATACGTGGAGTGGCGTCGCGCCGCGACGAAGTATAAACGGGGCCCAACGCATGCGGTCACCCGCATCGCTCCCATTTTGAGAGCGACGCAGCGCGATTGGTCGCGGGTTCACGGGAGGGCGGAACTTTAACTCACTTCTGGCCGCGCCGACTGCCGCGCTCGCCGCGGGCGCGACGTCGCCAGCGATTCGCTGGCGGTGCGCACGAGATTCACTCACAAGACTTTCATCAGTGGGCTTCTTGCTGCCTATTGTTGCATGAACGTGCGAACAGGAACTGGCTACTGCGAGTTTTTGCTGTTACTAACAGCAAACTAAGTAACACTAACAGCTGACTAATATTGTAACTACTGTTGTGAAAGTCCTTACTATTAGTAGGAATTTAGTGATTTCAGAGTATCTGATAGTATAAGACCAATAGTAGAAACATTATTCATACGAGTTTCTCGTCAAGTTTGGCACTTCTCATGTCTCATCAAGAATTGTTCTGAACAAGTGTGATGCTTTTGAAATCAAAGCGACCGTCTTTCGTTCAAACTAGAGGATCTCTAAAGGGAGCAGAATAATTGTCTTTTTAAGGAAATCTTGGTATAATTTTCTTTGAAATTTTAATAGCTGACATGCTCGAGTGAGTGTAATAATGTTCTTACACAATTTTATTTTTGAGAAAACAACAGATTTAATTTCCTTCTATAGCGCAAAAATGCAGTGATCATTTAGTGCATTAAAAAGGGATGGCGCCATGCATCCGATTAGCTCGTCGCATTTTTCATTTGACTGACAGTATGAGTGACGCTTACATGAAGTTTCAAGGTGAAGATATGTGTGCTCGTTACAATCGTTGGCACTAGTTAAAAGTTCCGACTCCACCGACACAATTTCGGTTGAATTTTTTTTGCTGAAACTTCGTCTAGGGGGGGGGGTATCTGGGGTGCTGGTCATGAATATGACATCCGTTTTTCACGATTCGGTCGGAGGCCACCCATGCCGTTAACAAGGGTAGTCCAGGCAGGGTCACCGATTTCGCTGAAACTTCGTCTAGGGGGTTATTTGGGGTGCTAATAACGAATCTGACATCCGTAATTCGTTTTACGCTGAAGTTTGGGCAAAATGGGTCACCATTACCTTAGTCACCCGTGCCTTCCGTAACCTACCGGACTCCGGCGTAAAATGAAAAACGGCTGTCAGATTCGTGATCAACATCCCAAATATCACCCCTAGACGAAGTTTCAGCGAAAAAAAATCGATCGAAATCGTGACGGTGGAGTCAGTACTTTTACCCAGTGCCCAATTGTTTTCCTTGTGCACAACAGGTGTGAAATTGCATGCAAGCAAAAATTTTGCTATCAATCAACCAAACATCGCGACATATTAGACGAGGGCTTGGCGTAATCTCTTTTTATGGAACAAAAATGCCTGCCTTTCTACTCTTTAGAACAAGCTTTAAACCATTATATTTCTCAAAAAATAGAATTTTATAAAATTTCAAACACTGTCTTCACCTGTTGGAACGAAATATTAAAGGAATCATTCTGGAAACTATCTTTAAAAAAACATTATTAAAATCTTTTGTAGAGTCTCCAGTTTAACGTGGAAGTGGCCCGCTTTGAATTGGAAGACGTTCAATTTTTTTCTTTTTTCTTTTCAAAAGCGTTAGTCCTGTTTAGAATAGTAGTGCCCAATCTGGCGTGATAATTGTGTGTATAGACTGCAACATTGTTCAACAATAAACAATCAGCAAGGCCGGGACGACGATTGGCAATTTGCCAGCCGTCGATGCAGGACCCACGCGCACGGAGCTAGTAAGCAGTACGCGCTTTCGCCGTGTCATCGCGGGCTTGCCGCGCACGGCGACGTCGCGCCCGAAGCGCGGCCGAAAGTGAGTAAAAGTTCCCGCACCCACGGCATCGAGCGAAGCTGAGCTAGTCCAAAAGTCCCGTAACGTAAGGCCCCTGTTATACTCGCGCGGGAGCTTCCGCGGATAGGCGGAAATCGCGTCGGGACCCCGCGCCGGGCCACTCGTCGCGGCCCGCCACGCCCGCCTCCGCCGTGCACCATTGGTCCGCGGACGTTCCGCGGATGCTCCCGCGGGAGTATAACAGAGGCCTAAGCAGGACCCGCGTGGCTACGCTGAATGTGGGTACGTCGACGGGCCGCTCGTGCGAGTTGGTTGAAGCACTGGAGCGTAGAAGAGTTGATTTCTGTGCGGTGCAGGAGACGAGGTGGTCCTGCCGTAAGTCAAAAGACAAAGGACGAGGCTTCAAGGCCGTTCTATGTGGGAGTCCCAGGACCACCACTGTTTCGGAATAATCGTCTCCGAGCTATTTCGTGTTTTCGTTCGATCGTAAGCGTTGGGCGCTTTAGCGATCGATTGGTGGAGATCGTTGTCGCCGCTAGGGAGCGACTCTATCACTTCTTTCTTGCTTGGAATTTGCGTCTACAAAGAAGAGAATATAAGGCCTGCTCATGCCGCCAACTCCACAGACCAAGGCCATGTGGCGTGGCAGACTTTCCCGCGGTGATACGCAGGCTCGCGCCGGGACCCAATGTCGTGTGTAGACGACGCTTCCTTTAAAAGACCTGTAGCAGGATGCGCACGACAGTTCCATTTTGAGGCCAAGCGATCTTCTATCTTTGCGGTGTATAAGGAGACGTTCAGAGCAGCATCACGGCGCGACGCGACGTAATGATAATTCCCATATCGATTATTTTCGGTGCCCGATCGATATAGGTACTAATCATTTCGTCGCGTCCTACTCTGAAGGCCTTTCATGTCTGGTAAAAAAATTGCTAAGAGCGACCGCTATTCCAGTAAGGCAAAATAATAGCTAACATAGATATTGGGAACTCAGTAACTGCATATTCACTGTACTGTATGTTCGAATGCAAATTACCTCCGACACCCCTAGAGTTGTATCTCAAGCAGAATCGGCTGGCTAACAGTTAAAGTGACCGTTATCGTCCTTTCTTTACAATTTGACGTGTTTCAGCCGTGCTACAAGGAGGTGAGCTTCGAGATTCCTTCAGAATTCATCTTTATTGGCAACGTACCCAAAGAGACGTACGACCTCGGCACAGTCGATCTCGCCGAAGAAAAAGACCAGTCGACGGTCTGCCTCTAACTGAATGTGTCGACAACACTCTAATGTTATCTGATACTGGGTGAATAAATCGGTCTGCTTGACTTATTTTATCGTGGTATGAAACTGCGAAAAAGTGTTAGGTGGGCGTTTATCGCTTGGTGAATCACACGGTATAGAAAAACAACACCTCTCCGCTTTTATCGCGTCGTTCTAAGCAAACGAGCCGTTATCAGCCTCAGCCTTTAGTTCTGATTTGTAGACGAAACAAACTATTTGATTGATACCAAGTATTAAAGCTGTATCAAACTGCCTAAGCTGCGATACGCATCTTTCGCCGCAAGAAATGCCCCCCCCCCCCTGAAAGAAAAGGTCCGCGAGCATTAAGCGGTTGCCGAAAGCTCAGAGAAAAAGGCAAGTTAGGGCCTGTCCATACTTCGCGACAAGCCGTCTGCTACTCGTCGCCCGTGCAAAACATGCATATCGATTCAAACCGAGCGCGCGCCGCCGAAAAGTGTTCATACTCGAGCGTCGGCGATGTCGCTCTAGTCGCTTCAGTCGCCTGTTCATACTTCCGCGCTCGTCGCGAAGTATGAACAGGCCCTTAGCATTCTACTTCTAGACGTGGCCGAACAGGCGGTGAATAACGTCTACGCCTCCGTGGTTTCTTAAGGCAATCACTAGATTCTCAGGCAAGCATAGGAGTTAGAAGGGCAGCCCAGGGAGATGACGGAGAAACGAACCTAGGACCGTAAGAATATACCCAGAAAGTAACGCGGTCATCTGTCTTGTCGCGATCAAAACTTTAGCGCCAGGCTGGTAGGCTTGGGAAGGCGTGCCAGGGGATGAGAGGGGAACGCACCTAGGACCGGACCGGAAGAATATCTCATCTGTATATTCGGAAAAGCAACATCTGCTTCGTTGCGGTCGAAGTCGAACACGCACCCTGTGCTTTCCGGGCAGAATGCTACCTACACGATCGGCGCTGTTTCATAGCACGTTACCTTCACGAGATATCGATCGATTTGTGTATGATTTTGATCGCAACGATACATCCTGTTACAGTATAGAACGTATAACATATGCACCGTCAGCGGTGATGCTTCGAATTTATTTTGAAGAGGAGAAACACGAATGCTGTTCATCTCTACGTCATGAAAATGCCTGACTAAGCAAGTTTTTTGAACCTTCCTTCTTTGTCGATAAAATGATTCTTGGGTGCATTCCATGTTCGACTCTCGATGAACCTTGGCATCCTTGATGTTGCTATAGACGAGTGGTTCGTTCAGCGTAGCCAAGATTGGTACAACTCTTTATTGCGGCTTACGTTTCGGCGTCGTCGCCTTCTTCAGAGCCTGGAAAAGTCGAAGTCATCTGAGAAGCTACCCTCCCAAATGCCATTTCATTCTGCAGGAACCTATCCAAAAGGCTAAGAGACTACGAAAACGATGCCGAAAGGAGTCGAAAACATGGCTAACCTTAGATGTGGACAAAAGGCGTCCACTGTCACCCTGGCTGGACGAAAGATGGGTGAATGATTCTTGAGTGTGTTAGATGGATGTTTTTGGATCAAAGCTCTTGCGTCAGGCGGGTCTTGAACTCACATCGTCTGCTTTCCGGGCAGCGATACCACGCCTTACACCATCAGTGCTGTTTCATCTAACAGAACAATGACTTGCAGTGGTCAGCCGGTGAACAAGTCAGCGCTTTTTCTTTCCAGACGAGCCTTATACCATTTCATCGATGCCGGAGGGATGGAAGGCTTGGTTGGCCTGGGCGGGAAATCCGAACCAGGAACCTGGTATCGGGTGCACGCGACAGTCGCGCCTCCTCCGACTGCGCTTCACGCGCCCAATTTTTCTGCAAATATATATTTAAATATGCGCTAAGTAGGGCTTAGGTTCATGTCATACTTAGAAAACGAACCTCATTGTTTCCTCCCTCCCCTCCCCATTATAGCGGCGTGTGAAAGTAGCAAAAGAAGAACAAAGTGTTCGATCTATATCGCGACCTTTTAGCGACCATAGGACGATTCGTGGGATAATACAAAAGAATGTAGCTTTGAGCGCTATCAGATTTCTCGCGCTTGTCAGACAAAAACTCATTATTGAAGAAGATTATCTGAGAAATCCACATTGTGCTTGTATTATGAGCCTTTTCTTGTTTATTTCCTCTTGTTCGGTATTAGTAGTAAAATGTTCTTATAAACTAATTATTCTGTACTGCCACCCGATTACAATTTAAAAAACACACTTAGACCAAATAAATACAATACCGCTAACGTCGCACGGTCAAAACTGCGATTTGCGACGCCGAAATAGCGTCGCAAACGGTCGCATGCTCATAACTCCTTTAGTTTTAAATTTTTTGAAAAAATATTGGCACCATTCGATTTTTCTCTTCGAGGTCTACACAATCATTTATACACCTTTACCAGAACACCCATGTTTTCGCCATGGGTGGGTCAAAAAGTGATTGGAGCAGGCTTTTGCGATTAGAGCAGCTTATTTCCCAGGGCATGCGTGCTTTCGAAGTATCTCAAGCATGGCGTACATTGCCAGTGCGCTGTCATGCCAGGAATGCTCCGAGAGTGTGCGTATCCTTCTCTTGTGGGTTCACCACTGGAATAGAACACACCGGTGCTGTTGAAAAGCTGTCGTGTAGGGCTGCCTTACAAGCTGACCCCCCAAGCCACTTTGCGCCTCCAGAACAAAACATATCATTAAGATCCCATCGAGCAACTACGCATTGAATGGTGAGTTGGGTACGAACCTTGAAGCCTTGTAAAGGGCTATGAAATGATGCAAACTTTTCTCAAAAGATCGCTCGAGCTCTAAAAGAATTCTCTCTAAATGATTTCAAAATCTAGCCCCAAAACGTCAGATTATCAACGGCGCAGAGCTCCGCAGCAGGGCTCGCCAACATCCTTTTATCCGATTTTTATCCGATTTTATCCGAATCATTGCAGTTTTCAAAACCCCGGATCTTCCGATGATTCAGATGAGGCTAATTTTGAAAATCCTGGATCTTCGGATGATTCAGATGAGGCTAATTTTGAAAATCCTGGATCTTCGGATAATTCAGATGAGGCTAATCTTGAAAATCTTGGGTCTTCGGATGATTCAGATAACGCCATTTTCGGCCGAGTTGGATTTCGGATAATCCGAAACCGGATAAATTCGGCCGGATATCCGAAAATGCATAACTCAGACCCCATGTCCAGAAAGCAGTCATGTTCTGAGAAATAAGCTGCTCTAATAGCAAAAGCCTGCTCCAGTCACTTTTTGGGCCACCCATGGCGAAAGCATGGGTGATCTAGTAAAGTTGTATACATATTTGTGTAGATCTTGAAGAGACAAATCGAACGGTTCCTAGAGTTTTTCAAAAAAAAAAAAACTAAAACTGAAGATGTTATGGTGAGCATGCGACGGTTTGCAACGCTATTTTGACGTCTTAATTCGCAGTCTTGACCTTGAGACGTGAGCAGTATTGTACAACTCAGCACACAACAACGGTAGCACTAATCATAAGTAAGTGATCCTAGTTTACACAACAAACCGGAACCTCAAAGACAACAGCAAACTATGAAGTTTCCTGAAGATACCTGTCAGCTAGTTTTTTGAATTGCTTTTGATTGTTAGGCAGGTCATTTTTCTTTGAAGGCCTAAGATTTTTTGATGCTGTGGGTTTAATTACCCAAGTTTGAAGTAAACGCTGATCGACGTCTTGTATACGCGGGTATCAAGGGCAAGTGATGAAAACTGAACCATCGTGCAAGTTAGTCCAATTCTGACCCAAAATCGGAGGATTTATAGCTGGTGTATGGCAGACGACGCCAGATTGAAGTTTGCTTTGCGCACCACCATGGGATGAACTACTCATCGAATTAAGGTAGAAAATATGTACCACTTCTATACAGAAATTTCTACTCTTGAGCGCTACTTTGAAGCTTCATAACCCTCGTTGACCCGCCATTAACTCCAGCTTTCAGAGCAACAATTTGGAGAGCGGGGTGCAGCTGCGTGACTGTCGAGAAGCAAACATGAATCGACGTCATGTTATTGAGGTGTGACTCCTTCTGCACATGTATGAGTCATCGACTAATAAAGACGGGCCAGAAGAGTTGTTCACAGCTGAGAGGCGATGAATCAGAATCGATAACCGGGTGGGACTTAAATGCCAAAAAAGTGCTCTGTGGACGGAGACAGTTCCACATAAATGCAGCCGTGCCTCCTCCCCTTCACCAACGGCTTATCGACCCTCTTCCAGGCGCCTTGTGGCTGCTCTTCTCTGTCCTTTCTGTATGGGTGGGGTGGAGTCTGAAAAAATTCTGTGGAGTAGACTAAGCTAAGGAGACGAGCCCTGCTCAGCTCCAACTAGGCCTCATGGCGACTAGGTCTTAACCGACTTACCTCGGTTAAGATGTTCTTCCATTCGTTTGTGTCCTCATAATTCCATGTCCTCCCAGAAAATTGACCGCTGTGGCTCTTCATAACCTCAGCTTTCACGCACAAAACCTCTCTTTCAGATGCGACTTTTTGCCTTGATTCTTGTCCTAACTCTTCTGGTCGTATGCGATGGTGTCCTAGGAATCGGTAGGACGCAGTCGGTTGCCGTTTCCGGGCATCTTCAGTGCAACGGTGTGCCGTCAGCGAACGTCAAAGTGAAGTTGTACGACAGAGAAGTGTGTGAGTTCATAATTTCGACAGCCGAAAAACACCGTAGAGAAGTGTCGAGCGCTCTGAACAGTAAATTTTCCAGTGATCGACACCAAACTGGACGAAGGACGCACAGACAAGAACGGATATTTCCGGCTCGCTGGATTCAAGACAGAAATCTCCAGCATTGATCCGAAGGTTAACATCTATCACAGATGCAACTACAAAGGGGTGAGCTCTTCTTCTTTCCATTCTTTTCGAAAACAGGCTTCAAAAAAATCGAGTAAACTGGTTTAATAAAAGCTATAAAATTGACTTACAAATTCCATTACCTTCATATTGATGATATGCGTTTATAACTAAAATTGTGGCGAAGTAAGCATCACCTGTATCACCTGTAGTCCCGTTAGTCATCGAGTTGCTCGAGCGGGAGCCAACAGCGTCTACATTCGTCCCTGTTGCGTGCCAGAGTACTCCAATGGATAGTCATCGCTCAAGGGACAAAGAAGAGCGTCATACCGGTCGTTCGGGGCTCTCACGAAGAAGTCCGACCAATGCGTAGGTAATCGTCCTGGCGTTCTCTTGACATCTGTCGGAAAACAGTCGGTCTTGAGAGAGGGCTCTTGTCCAGAGGGTGTCTGCGAAGCGCGTTACGTGGCCGGCCCACCTAATTTTCGACGACTTGGCCCATGCGTTAGTGTCTCTGATCTTCGAAAGTCGGCGAAGTTCGAAACTTCGGAGGCTTTCTCTCACTTGCATGCCCTCGATTCCTGGCTCCCCGACGCTGATCGCGTGTTAATCCTGCTTTCGGATAGCCCATGGAACGCGTCTCTGAGGCGTATCTTAGGGCAGGAAGGACAGTGAAGTCGAATAGTTCGGCACCGAGCCGGACGTTCTTCGTCTTCGAAGACGAAGTAAGGAAGGATGGCTACATACTTCACTTTGAACTTTGATGGTCCATAGATATTAAACATTGGATCAGATGCCGATTCGGATGATTCGGATCCGCCATTTTTTCAAACCCTGGTAAAAAGGGTTGTATGAGCAGTAGGATTTTTGAGAAGCCGGGGTCCTAGAGAAATTCAACCAGGACGACTTTCACCAAACCAGATTTTCGGATAATTTTGATCATAAAGCTGATGTCATTGAATGAAAGAAAATAAAATGAAAGAAAAGAAAGAGGAAAGAAAAAACAAGAAGAAAGAAGATAGTTATTTGAATTATCCGAAAATCCGTTCTAGTGAAAATCACCCTAGTCTGGATCATCACAAGATTCGGTGCTTTCCAAAAATTGCAATTTTTGCATAATTCCTTCAATTTGGTTAAAAAATGACAGATACGAGTTATCCGAGTAGAAATCGGATCCAATGATTAATCAGTATACAGGTGTTGTCGTATAATATTGGTGAGGACTACTAATTTTCCATTCCGCTAGATTTCTGGCGGCTTCCATCCAGTAAGGTAAACCACATTTCTACAAAGCAATTCAGTGAACGAGTCTGCTCATTTTGTCAGTGATCTACGCACCGTCTTTCTTGTTTCTTGGAAGCAATCCTATAGCTCATAGCGCCTATACGGAAGGTACCCTGATGGACTGGAATGTGCTGAGTTTTGTCACGAATGACTGGGACTTTTCCACCTCCTAGTGCGATGCGCCTTCCCTGCATGTACCCACATTTCACTCACGGTGATTATTTCCGCTCCATAAACTGCGCCAATGCCGTCCAACTATCGAAGTATGAACTTGAAATATTCAGTTTTCGATGTTACGGGCTGTCTAACAGCGCCGGTGGTGTAAGGAGTAGCATCGCTGCCTGGAAAGCAGAAGGTGCGAGTTCGAGACCCGCCTGGTGCAAGAGTTTTGATCGCAAGAAGACATCCTGTAACAACACAGACAATTTTGTTTTTGTTGTTGACTTTCTTCTATGATCGCTCGTAATGTAGTCGGAAATCGCGCGCACCCCGATACCAGGTTCCTGGTTCGGATTTTCCGCCTAGGCCAATACAACCTTCCAGTCTTCCGGGTCATTGAATTGGTCCCAGAATTGTCTGGAAATGATCAAGCGTTGATTTGCCCATCGGCTGGTCATCGAAAGTAATTGTATGGCTAAATACGCATCCAAGTCGTCTCAACGGCATATGTACCGTGGCAGTATGTAGAATGCATGGCGCATCCTAAAAGGGTTACACCACAGCTCGGCCTTTGGCCAGTTGGTCGGCGGCGAGAAGCTGCAAACGGGCAAATATTGTTTTATAGCGAGTGTCTGCTATGTGCGAGTTTACACGACTGCAACCTATCTACGGTTGCCGATATTAATGCTTATTATCGATATTAAATGTTTAAGGGTTTGCCATCTTCTCATTATTCTTTAAAGAATTGTTGTAGACATTTTCGTAAACCACTTTAGTTATTTTTCGAGTACCAGTTCATGCAGAAAGTGCACTTGTTGTTTTCAGCCATGCTACAAGAAATTGCCCATCAAAATTCCCAAGGACTACATCACTAGTGGACAGACGCCCAAGAAGACCTACGACATCGGTACGCTGAATCTCGCCAACAAATTCCCGGGCGTGGAAACGGACTGCATAAACTGAAGAAAAATGAACAAGCCTCACTAATCCTTGTATTTTTGTACAATAAATTGCATGGATTTCCGTGATGTAGTGTTTGAAGCCAGCTGTCTATTTAGACAGTTTGAGAGACATGTTGCCATTATGTGCCTGAGTTTGTGGTATTACTCAAACGAGGTGCTGCTCAGTCACGAGGAGGACTGGATCGACATCCAGTGTCAGAGCTGCCAGACGAAATAATGACGACCATATAGCTGGCGGAGTATCGACTGCGCGTCAGCGTCTGCGCGACAGGATCCACAAGGGCGGAGCAATGCTGCACCCTTGCGGGTCCTGTCAAGAGTCGGAACGAAAGTCAGGGAAACTGATGCCGGATTCACCAAGCAGTGGATATTGATAGAGATATCGCAAGGAAGTTGAACCCGCTTCTCGCAGTGGATAGCGGATACGATTCGAATTCATGAGAGGAGTCAAGGATATGGTAGAGCTAAGCAATTCATACTTTACGACAAGAGCGACGAGAGCGGCAGCGCCGGAGGTCGAGCATGAACATTTTTCGTCGGCGCGCATTCGGTTGTAATCGATATGCATGTTTTTCACGGGCGACGTCGCTCTTGTAGCGAAGTGTGAACAAACCCTAAGCCTCTTACGAGAACAGCTGATCTCATTGGAGCGCGATTGGGGCGCGGAATCCTCGCGGGTATGCAGATATACACACGACGATCATCGACTAGTCTCTAACTGCTGATGTGGAGGGTAAGGTTTTCCATCAATACCTCATGGCGGGTACGTCCACCCCTTATACAACGCATACCCACGGGTATAAGCGTTGATGAACTCCCGGCCCCTTGGGTCAATCGGAGGGAGGAGTGCCTAACGATAACCCAGGAACGAGCACCCTTCATGCCACAAGATCTTTGCGGGTTTCGGTCCACCTGATCTGTCCTGCTGTGGTGAGTCAGGCGGTACCAGACTGAAACTCTTCATCTACGGTGCTTCCAGCTACGGGTGTACGGTGGTCCTCGACGGCAACCACCTGTCAGGTCAGTGGTCCTTTGCAACTCCTCACTAATGTCTCTGTTTTCTCCAAGAAGATTATTCTGGAGGATGAAGCGATGTTTGGTCGAGTGGCGTCGTGAATATTTCCGACTTTTCCATGCTCCGGGGAAGAAAACACTTCCAAACTGTCAGCCGGAATGAAGGGGTTAACAAGTTTGGTCAACAGCTTATCAGGTACAAACCATATATAGTTGAACAACGTTGAAGATTTATGGAAGGTGAACCTGAGCAGTTATCGCCGAACTACATTCAGAACTGATCTTTTCTCTCAACAAACCGTAACGAAGCCAAGCACGTTTTGCAACCGCAATAGCAGGATGAGATGCATCTGCGAAACGCTTGGAATGGTTGCTTCATTATTCCTCTGGTGTACCCGACGTGATTGCAATTTATGCAAAGCATCTAGAACCATCGTGGCGGAATTCAGAATGAGAGGAGAGCTAGCTAGGCATTCAGTGATAAGTCGAAATCGGTCTACTGCCGCCGTTTATTTGTCTAAAACTTTTCTAAATGAAACAATTTCTTCTGTGCTGGTAGTGTCCCATATCTTTCGAAGAGTAGGTTTGCACCGTGGTGTCTTCTAGACTATCATCGCGATAATAGTAGAATTCAAATGAAGACTATTCTTACTTCGTTCTTTCTGAAATTGACAGATGTACGCGCTATAATAGTACAAGAGCTCAGCATTACCCCATATTGAGCGAAAAGTGTTACTCGTTCGCTCTTGCGGGTCACATTTTCCGTTCAACATGGGATAATGCTGAATTCTGAATGCGGCCGCTCGTCTCCTCTGACTCAAGGCACTTGTTGCGTGACGTAGGGGACCCGTCTTCTGGATCCAGATGTTCAGAATGCCGCTGTGTCAAGCAGGAGGAGGCTGCGCTTCCTCGGCTGCTGCAGCATCCCATATTGAACGGCATACGTTGCACGCGCGAGGTACGCAGAGGCGTATCTCACGCAGGTTTGATCACTGAAATGTCATCGAAGGCAAACTCAATTATATAATGGTAGATAGATTGAAAAAATCTAACCACTTACAAAGAAAGTAATCAGTTTTATTATACCATTCTCACGTAAAATTCGACACTCTTCTGAACAAACTTAATGCTTCTGAAACCAAAGTGGAGATCTTCCTCCAGAAACGATAATCTTCCACTCTACACTGGAGACTCTCCAAAAAAAACTTAGAAGAATTTTTTATTCGAGAAAAAGTTAGTATAACTTTGAGCATTCAACTTCGGCTGCCTGAATGAGTTTCTAAAATTTCAAAAGAAATTTTATTTTATTTTTATAGCGAATTTTATAAAAATTATTTCGTGGGAAAAAGAAAAAATAAGGCTCAATTTTCTTTTAAAGTGCAACAAAGCAGCAATCATTTGCTGCACTAGTATACGAGATCTCGCCATGCACTCGAAAAGCTCTTCGAGATTTTTCAGATGATTGGTAGTCTAAGTGCTGCTTACATGAAACAACAGAGTGAGGATATGTGTTCTATACAACATTGTTGCATTATTTGTTGCACATTATTTATTGTCTGTTTGGTTTTTGTATCATTTCTTGTTGTATTATTTATTGCATCGTTTACAAGTGTGAAACGTCATGCACGCAGAAATTTTACTGTCACTCGAGTAAAAATCACGACATCTTCGTCGAGTGCATATCACAATCTCCTGTTTTAGCTTTTAGCAAATGGATGTCTTTCTGTTCTATATAACAAGCCTTATTCTACTATTTTACTTAATAAATAAGAATTTTACAAATTTTCAAACAATGTCCTCACTTATTGGGTAAGTGAATTGAAACTTTAAACAAAGTCATACTAATTTTTCCTTGAACGGAGAAATATTTCAGCCTTCTTGGGTGGTCTCCAGTTTAATGTAGGAAAAGCTCGTTTTGGTTTGAAGGATGATCATTTTGATTTCAAAATCGTTAGGCTTGTTAAGAAAAGTGTCCAATTTGATTTGAAAAGTTCTGAATTTGACGTGAAAATAGTATATATGCATAATGTCAATATAATCGCATCTAAGGCAATATTAGGACTGTGTTTTTAAATTTGTGGGGGTTGAGAGTATAGTTTAAAAAGAGAAAAAACAAGAAAAAGAGGACCTATAGGCGGACAACGTCATGCCCGCGAAAACAATGCAGTACCAGCTGGACCACATCGGTTTTGGCATCGTTCAGGAGACAAAAAAGACCTAATTCCGATAAGCTTTGGCAGTCAGTTTTCCTCGCCGACTCTCATGAATCAGCAACGATTCCACTGCAAATGTTAGTTATAGTTTTTGTTTAGATGTTGATTCCAGTATTTACTCTTTATATTGTGCTTCCAACGTGCAGCGGTTGGTGGTTGTGGGATGGCTATGCATGGAAGTCGACGTCAGTGACCGGACACGTTTTGTGCTACAATGAACCAGTGAAATACGCACCGATAAAGATCGTCGATAAAGGCTTTTGTAAGTCAAATCAGTTTATTTAAGCCTCAATTGGCTGGTATCGAGGTTGTAAGCTGTCACAACGACGTTTTGTCGCGACCAAAACTTCTAGCGCCAGGCGGGACTCGAACACGCACCTCCCTCTGACCGGGCGGGAATGCTCTACGCCATTACACCACCGGCGCTGTTTGATCGAAGAAACTGATTTGAATTGTTTCTATCAAGACCATCAGCTTAACTGGTCCCATGCTGATATCAGCTGCCAGCTCTTCCCGGATACGGGTGGGTGCTGATCGGTCCCACGAGGTGTGGATGTTGCGTTCGTTGTGACAGCTTTTCTAAGTGCTTCAAAGCTACTTCGTCTTTTAAGGAGTAAGTGGTTCTCACAAGGAAAAGTTTCCAACTCAAAGTGAGCTTTTACGATGCCATTTTGATAGGATGTAGGGCCGTATGAGCAGAGTCCGGAAATACAGTCAGTTTTTGCCAAACGCTCTTTTAAAGACCGGAAAGAGAGGTGTGAAAACGCGTGCGCGCAATAACCAACCCCTATGACACCCGTCGAGGTGTGCCTCGTTGGCGCAGGGGGTAGGGGTGTCGCCTCATAGGAGCACACTGACGGGCTTTTGAGCTCGAGTCCGCTTAAACACATTTGCTTAAGCCTGGAGCGGCTGATAGAGAGGCTATATGCTGTTACAGGATGTTTTGTTGCGATCAAAACTCTTGCGCCAGGCGGGACTCGAACCCGCATCTTCCGGGCAGCGGTGTTTGCCTTCCACCACCGCCGCGCGCTGTTTGACCGCACGTAACATCCGCGATATCCTCTAGGTCTGTCAGCACCCACCCGTGATACGTGCGGTCAAACAGAAATGCGGGTTCGAGTCCCGCCTGGCGCTAGACTTTTGATCGCAACAAAACATCCTGTAACAGTGAGCCCGCTTACTTTTGCACATATAAGTTCGTTTTTATTACGCTTTCTCATTATCACAGAAGTCAGTTGGGACCATCAATGCTTACAGTAACCAAGACTCTCTATTTACGCCTTCGTATGTGCTAGTTTTTCACCGATGCATATCTATACCACCACCGTATCATACCATATCACCAATGGTACCGTAATTGCACACACGTACGCATACCTTAGGCCCCGTTTATAGGCCCATGCACACTTCTGCGACACCGCGGCGCGGCAAGAGGAGCGACGGCCCCTCCGCGAAATCCGGCGGTCGCGTTAGAGCATCGTTATAGGCAACGGGACCGACGTCCCAGTGCATGTCGCGCCGCTAGGAATGATTTGAACCATTCAAGCCTGCGGCACTCAGCGCGACATCGCCGGCGATAGCCGCAAAAGTGTGCATGTTCCCCTCTGCGGCACGTGTCGCTATGTCGCGCCGCGCCCGTCGCGGCCCTATCCTTTATCATGGCCGTGGCGCGCTGTCGCAGAAGTGTGCATGGGCCTTATACTTCGTCGCGGCGCGACGCGACGCCATGTATAGTGGCCACATTGATTGTGCGACGCGATCGATCAATTTGGCCTCATAGCGTGGCCATCGCGTCGCGCCGCGATTAGTATAAACGGGGCCTTACGGTTGAATATTGTGACGCCGGGCATATTGGTACATAAGTGTACCAAAAATGTCCCTCTCACCTGAACGTGTTGTCGGTCCAAAATTGACACCTGTATTCATGAGAAAGAGTAATAACAACAAACTAATATGTGCAATAATATTGGCAGTACGCGGACTCGAACTCAGGAGCCCGCCGGTGTGCTTCCGTGAGGCGGCGCTCCTACCGGTTGCGCCACCGAGCCACATCTAGTGAGAATAGGGATCGATGGGTGTTATGAATTTTGGAATTTTACACATCGAGCTTTGTGAGAGCACACAGTAGAAGTGCATCAAGCAGTGCTGTCCGCATAATATTAGGTTGGTACAAAAGAAATAGAGGTTTTTCGTTTTATTAGTTTCAACACTATTTTTTAAACAGTAAAGCAATACTTTTCATAGGGTGTCATGCATGGTTGGAAAACTTACTATATGCGCTTTCTAAAAACCAAATTATGTAAAAAATTAATTTGAATTAGATTCCATTCCAATATTTAGAAAGCGTATAATAAGCTTCCCAACAGTTTATAACATCTTATGTTAAAAGCCCTAGTTTGTGTTAAAAAAGTGTTGAAAGCAATGAAGCAAAAAATCTGCATTTATTTTGCACTAACCTAATATTATATTATTGTTATAGGGGCACTACTGTACTTTCACGACTCCAGAGGTGGAAGAGAAGTTGAAAGAAATTTTTTTCGCCCATACCTCGTCCAGGAAGGTTATTTGGGATGCTGATTATGAACTTGACATCCGTTTTTGAAATTTCTGCAGCTCACGGTAGGTTACCATAGGTAAACTAGTACCTGTCGTAACCTATCGTAAGCGGTAACTAAGCTGGTAACTAAGGCTGGCGAGGTCACAATAACCGATTTCGCTCACGCCTCGCCCAGGGAGGTTATATAGGGGTCTAACCACAAATCTGGCATCCGCTCTTGGTGCTACGATGGAGTACGGTAGGTAACGGTGACTAACATAAGATCGTGGTCACCGATTTCGCTCAAACCTCGCCCAGGGAGGTTATTTGGGGGTCTGACCACGAATCTGACATCCGCTCTTGGTACTACGATGGAGTACTGTAGGTAACGGTGACTAACATAAGACCGATTTCGTCCAAACTACGTTTGTAGATGTTATCTGGGATGCTGATCACGAATCTAACATAAAGTACGGGTAAGAAACGCTTAAGAATGGATTCCTGGAGACACACTGAATACCGAGGGCCGAATCGGCATGTCCTTTTGTAGCATCTTCATAGACCCGTAGGTTGGTAGAGCTGCGTAGAGCCGTTACAACTAGGACATAGGGAACCCCTCTAAGCCATTCCTGGAAATGGAATGCGTCCGTGTTTAGCTTCTCAAAGACGTTCTTCAACTCGAAGTTGCGAGACTATTCTTCTTCTTCTTCTTATTCTTCAGCGTTTGTCCCGCATCGTCGCGGGGTCCGCTCTTCTGGTGTTACGACGCCACCTTTCCCGATCCTGCGCTTGATCAGGGTGGACTCCAGCTACTTTCATGTCCGTGTGTAACGTATCGGACCAACGCTGCTTCGGGCGTCCTCTAGGCCGCTTTCCAGATACTTCCAACTCAAGGCCAATCTTGCGGACGCTGTCTTCTTTCCCACGCAGAACGTGGCCGTACCATCGCAAGCGAGCTTCGCGCATCTTGTCCGCTATCGGCGCGACACCGAACTTCTGCCGAATAGCATCATTTCGAATACGCTCCATGCGGGTGACTCCAGCCGTCCAGCGCAGCATCTTCGTCTCCATGACGCTGAGGCGCGTTTCAACTTCCTTAGTCGCAGGCCAACACTCAGCGCCGTACATCGCTACTGGCCGCACGACGGCTCTGTAAATCTTCGACTTCAGGTGCTCTGGGATCTTCCTATCGCAGAGCACGCCAGTCAGCGAACGCCACTTGGACCAAGCTGCACTCACGCGTGAGTTCACTTCAATCATCAGATTGCCATCAGATGCTACTGCTGATCCCAGGTACTTAAAAACCGAAGTGCGTGCAAGTTCAGTACCGTTAATCTTAATGGAGCCGGACTCGTTCACGTTAGTCGTTAGGTACTCGGTCTTCTTGACGTTCAATTTGAGTCCGAACCTCGCCAGACGGTCGCACCAAGCTTGCACCTGCCGCTCGAGATCGTCTTTGTCTTCGCAAGCGAGCATCACGTCATCAGCATAAAGCAGCGTCCATGGAACAGGCTGCTGAAGATCTCGCGTAATGGCATCCATGACGACAACAAAGAGGAGCGGAGAAAGCGCTGAACCTTGGTGCACCCCAACAGAGATGGGAAACTCCATTGAGGTTCCAGCTACAGCTTGCACTCTACTCTTTGGGCAAGAGTAGAGCATCCGCACCCACTCTATAAGTTCCTCAGGTACGTTGTGTCGTCGCAAGGCGTACCCTATAACCTCACGCGGTACGCGGTCGAAATCCTTCTCCAAGTCGAGAAAGGCGATATGCACCGGCTTCTGTCTCTCGCGATGCTTCTCCACCAGGAGGCGGGCGGCGTGTATAGCATCAATGGTCCCACAACCAGACACAAAGCCGCACTGGTTGTCGGAGAGCTTGACGATTTCACGGATCCTTCTATCGAGGATTCGCTCGAAGATCTTCATGCTATGCGAAAGCAAGCGAATCGGACGGTAATTGGAGCAGTCCGCAGGACTGCCCTTCTTCTTCCAGATCGGAATCGTCGTACTGTTGTGCCAACACTCCGGTACTTTCTTCTCCTTCATTACCTGGTTGAAGAACTCAGTCAACCACTCAGCAGGATACCAGAGCTTCGACTTCCAAACATCGGCTGCCAGATCATCCGGCCCTGTCGCCTTACCAGGCTTCATCTTCTTCAGAGCCGCTTCTTTTTCCTCCACGGTGATCTTGTGAACGGGACCGTGAACAGAAGCCACAGAAGGGATGGCCGTGTGAGGAAATCCCATAGTGGAAATTTCCTCAAAGTAATCACGCCATCGCTTCAGCGCCTTTTTGCGGTCTGTCAGAAGATGGCCGCTCTCATCATTGATGCCAACAAACTTTTCAATGTCCTCAGATTGGCGATGGCGGGTCTTAGCAAGTCGGTACAAATACCGCTCACCATCGCGCGATTCGAGCTTTCGGTAGACATCACCATAATGAGTGCCTTTCGCAACAGCCACGGCTTTCTTTGCAGCCTTCTTCGCCTTCTGATACTCCTGCCAGTTGTCGGCTGTTCTGTCGCCGAGAAACACATGATACAGCGACTTCTTCTCTCGAACTTTCGCTTTCACATCGTCTGTCCACAGCCATGCCTGCTTGTCGACATTGCGTCGTCCAGGCTTCGTAGTGCCGAGTTGCGAAGTTGCGAGGCTATTCTTGCCGGTATAATAGTAAATAGCCTCCCCCTAGGCTATTGATGATTATGACCTCGACAGTCTTAGTCACCCGTACCTACCGTAGCTTACCGGTGTCGGCCGAATTTTCAAATGCGAATGTTTGATTCATGATTAGCACCTTAGATAACCACAGCGGCACTTTTTTTGACCTCTCCTAGACTTCTGGAGTGGTGAAAGTACATTAAGGCCGTTCTAGAAGCTCCTCTGACCACAAGCTCCTATTGCCAGATAATCAACGTCTACTTCAGTTTACGATACTCACTTGGCAAGTGTAACGTCGGGAAAGAATGGAAGATTCGCCATCACAGCGTCTGTAAAGCAGCTCACGGTGTTCACTCCTCGTCTCGACATTTATAACTTCTGTGGCGTCAAAGAGGTATATCCGAAAAACAACCTTTTTTACATTGTTATTAGATTGCGTGTAACGTTCTCAGCGTTTTGAGTGCTTCACTTTGAACCGCCATAACTTTCTCAAATTTTATGGAATTTAGTTGAAATAGACACCGTTCGGATCAGCACACTTTTGCCAACGGGTTGCCAGTCGACTTATTCCATCAACGAAAAAAATTAGGTGGTCGAGCTTCGAGAAAATCCAGAAAAAGCTGTTTTGGCTTGGTCCTGATTGGTAAAGGTTTTGCCAGCGAGAAAGTTCGGAAAGTGTTTGAAAATGCAGTAGTCGATTGGTGACAGGTCTGGAGAATATGGCGGGTGAGGCAGAACTTCAACCCTTAATTCGTTCAGTTTTCGAACAGCGATATGTGAAACGAGTGGGCGGGCGTTATGTTTATGTTTATTTGTTACGACTATTTTAGACAGCAGTGTGACAACTAATGGAACATCATTACTCAGCAACAAAAACACTTCAAAACAACAGGAGCAATAAACATACAATTAGCACTTCGGGAGAGCCCAGCAACTCGTCTGGGGGACGTTATTGTTCAAAAAATTGGCCCTCTTCTGTTGACTAGTTCTGGCTGAAGTTGACGCAATTTTCGGTGCACTTCGACGATTTCCTTACAGTGGATTCTGCTGTGATCGTTTGGTCTGGTGCCAAAAAGCTGTAATGATTGCACCAGCCGCCAACCACCACACAGTGACCATTAACATTTTTGGCGGAGGTTCGCCTTTGGAAAATGCCTAGGGATTCCAACCACTGTTCGAAACGATTCTTGTCATCATAAAGAACCCACTTTTTATCACAAGCGATGATTCGGCCCCAAACGGGTCGGTTTTGTTGCGTAGAAGTAGAGAAGAACAAATCTCGTAACGTGACAATTTTTGCCGCTCCCTCAACTTTTCGAGCTTCTCCACCTACAAAGCATACGCAACAGCATCTACTGTCGTTCAGCTCTTCCGCGATCTCGCTCGAACTGTTTGGGATGGTTCAGCTTTTTTACCAATTCCTTCAACTCTAGGTCGACCGCTACGGGGTCTTCTTCGAGGCTGAAATCTCCGCTCAGAAATTTACTGAACCATGGGGTAAAATATCGTTGGGAGTTGCTCGTTCGACATACTCCAATAAGCCCTTCAAGATCAGAAATATAAAACAACGTTTAAGTATAAATTGTTTGGACAGGTAGAGCGAAAAAAATTAAGTTGAATTCTTATTTATTTAATTACGGGCGCGTGTAGCGCAGCCGGAGGAGGCGCCGACTGTTGCTTGCACCCGATACCAGGTTCCTGGTTCGGATCTCCCGCCCAGGCCAACCAAGCCTTCCATCCCTCCAGGGTCGGCGATTTGGTACCAGACTTTTCTGGGAAGGGCAAAGCGCTGACTTCTTCATCGGCTGGCCACCATAAGTCATTGTATGGCCAAATACGCATGCAAATCGCCTCCACGACATCCCATAGAAGTAGAATGCGTGGCGCATCCCAAACGGGATTGAGTAAGGCCGTATTTTATCCTTTATCCTAATAATAGACGAATGAAAAATAGTAACACAAAACGGTGAAAACTTTCCGGACAACTTAAAAACTGCTTTGCTTCGGAATGTGCACCAGTTGAAAAATTGAACCAAATTTCTTTAAATCAGGCAACGGGCGGGCAGTGATAGAAATAATACGACAAATAAAACACTGGAAAATCATAACGGCAATAAAACATGTTCAACTGTTCACAAGCTTTCGTCACTTAGTTGCAGTTAGCATTTCGCCGAAAATTTTTGAAAAGTGTTCTGGAACCTTCTATCGATAACATTTCACCGATCGACCGAGCGACTTCACAACAAGCAAACATTATTGATCGGTCGTCCTTTGTCGATCGATTAAGCGCTTAAACTAAGTGCGTGCGAAGTCGTACTTGTATTTCAACCTAATAAGCCGTTTTTCCAGACATTTTCGAGTACTTTCTCTTGACGCGAACGAATTTCAGGGCTGCTGGGCAAGATCGTGGATTGACATTCCTAGTGACTATGTTTCTTACGGCTCGGACAGGCCTTTTGTCAACTACGAACTGGGAGAGATACATCTGGATGGATTGAAACATGAAGTTCGCTGTGAAAAGAAATAGCTACTTCACGCTACTCGCTTTCAATAAAGCATCTGTAATAGCAGACTTGCGAGTTTTACTGTTCCACTGCCCCCGTACTAGTCGTTAATGTGGCTTACATGGATGGTGGGAACGCCCCAGCCAATCACAGCCAATTGGCGCACTTGGCGGGCGGCGCAGAACGGCCTCCGGACGTGCGTCAGCCAATCAGGGTACCGACTACATACTGACTTCTCTGATTGGCGCCTAGTTGGTCTGCTACGACTCCTCTCCTAGTAGGCCATATTAACGACTAGCACCCAACTGCTTTACGTGGAAGTTTTCTTTCGACGTGCGTCACGTATTCTGTAGGTTGTTCACAAGAAGTTGTTCCAAATAGAAGACGCTGTCTCCGTGGTCACAATAGAAGACATCTAGAATTCTTGGCTTGGTCGACGTTAGAGGATTAGAGGCGCCAGTACTTTAGCCATGTTGTAGAAGATTAGGTGGGCCATCGACGGTTTTTGTCACACTTGCTAGGGGGAGAAGACACTGAGTGAATGACTACGCAGCTTCGCTGAGCAGACGTGTTCAATAAAGCCTTGAATCAGAGACACAGTGTCGCTCATATTCAGAAGAACCATTGTGCTACTCTGGCAAGCAATAGGGACGAACGAAGACGAGTGGTGGTGGATACTTTTCGGATGGTTTAGCTTGTATACAGGTGAATAGGAATAAGTCCTTAGGTCGGACATGTGTTTCTTTTCGCACTTGAACTCGCTCAGCAAACTACAATAGCTCCGCTTCGTCAGTCGACGTCAACCCTGCAGCCATTAATTTTGCGCGGACGCACATACTAAAGCAGGTACTGAGTTTTTTAAATACAGCAGGTCATATAGCAGTCACCATGTACTGTGGAAGTAAACGGAGATCACAAATCGGTTTTGTGGAAGATTCTGCTCCAAATTTTATTAAACTTTACAATACAGATGTCTTTCACTTGGCGCACATGGATCCTGCGCAGGTCAGGAACTTGTTTACTTTGCTCTCGCTGATCTGAAACATTGAATAGCATCACGAGAACTGGACAAACATTCAGAAATACCATAGTTAAGCTTGAAGAGTAAGTAGCAAAGATTATTGAAAAGTGTCCAAAGGCGATTCGAAACCACTTTGGAACTTGCTAGTATGCCTTGTGTGTGGGCGTGGCACGTTCATGCATAGACTGAGTGGGTGTTTCCGCGCCTGCGCGGATTGTATCTGTGTCGGCCCGGCCGAAACCTTGTATACGGTAGACTGTAAGTGCATCGTTAGGCGATTTGGAGCCGTCTGAAAAGACTCGCTCATCCCTTTGGGCAGTCTGGCTGGCTGGCGAGAGTGACACAACGAGCCCCGTGTCATCTCAGACAAGGGACTGGATCATTCACTCAGGAGCCAACGATTAGACCAGAACGGAGGGTATAGAATGGGTAGAAGATCACTAGATGGAGGGTAGTCGACGATCCTGGGGCATCAACACTTAGACCCGAAGGGGTTTAGGGGACAGACGTACCCACGATGAGGCATTCACTATAAACCTTACCCTCCACATCATTGGTATATTAGTGGGTAGAGAATACTCGACGATCGTCGTGGGTATATCCGCATACCAGCGAGGATTCCACGCCCCATTCACAAAATGGCGCTCCATTGAGATCAGCTGTTTTCGTGAGAAGCTTAGGGCCAGTCCATACTTCGCGACGGGAGCGATGACAGAAGTGAGAGCGACAGGTCGAAGGACACATATCAACCAATGCCGAGTCGTTGCCTCGGAAAGATCGATAGGTATGCTTTGCCTCGTCGCTCGCTGCCGTCGCTCCCGTTGCGGAGTATGAACAGGCCCTTAGTTCTACCATACCCTTGATTCCTCTCATGAATACGCTGCCCACTGCTGGTAGTGGGTGCGATTTCCTTAGGTATTCCTACCTACGCCCACCTGCTTGATGAATTCGGCCTCTGATGAGTATCTCACCATACTCACCAAGGTTTCTTTACGTTTACCCCCCACCCCCCCCCCCCTCCTCCCCGAGGTTGAAGAATCTGGCCTCTGAAGTCAACTGCAATAGAGATTTTGATTTACAACGCACAATTTGATCTGTTCTGCCGCTTCGCTAATACTACATAATCAATAGAACTATGCGTTTATAAATCCTCAGGACCCGTTTGTTACGATCAAAACTTCTAGCGCCAGGCGGGACTCGAACCCGCTCCTCCGGCTGACTGGGCGGGAATGCTCTGCGCCATTACGCCACCGGCGTTGTTTGATCGAACGCAGTATGCGTTAGTACTCCGCAGCTGCAAATTTTTGTTGATCGCTCTTCTCCATATCCTGCGGCCACTATTTTTGCGCGGATGGACACACGGACTGACTTAATACACATACTCCATCGGCAATCATCATGGCCTTGCATTTGCTGCAGCTCGGCATCGAGACAAAGTATCCACTCAAGAGGCAGTTGATAGTCTAAAAAGTTCCAGTTGCAGAGAGTATGCGCAGTTCCCAAGATATCCTTCTCTCAGCTGCTTACCGTAGAGAACGAGGCGCCGGCGGTGTTCAGGCAGCTAAACACTGAAAATCCCGCGACAAAAGGCGATGTTGTCGTTGTGGAAGTCATCGTGGCGGGCTCACTAGGAGTCGTCGTGGTGGCTCCAATTCCCCCTCCCACAGCAGTGGTCCCTGTGATGATGACGCTGCCGTTGCTGCCCAGCTGAGTGGAACTAGCTTGGCTGGAGGCGAGTGGCACCAACAATAGTCCAACGAGGAGACCGCTGACAAGCATGACTGGCGGCTCAGAATCTGTTCAGTTGAAGATTCTGAACGGCTGAACGGCGGGCCTTAAGAAGAGCTGGGAGCAGCGAAGAAGAGGAGAAGAGTAGTTACTCCAAGCACAGTGGGCTTATATACAGCCCGTTCCCGCAAGTTTAAGTTATTATAAGTTATTCACGATGTGCTGATATATAGACCATTGTTGTTGGAATAGCGAGATTAAAAACAGTAGCACAACAGCACCAAAAAACATCGTTATCTGAGGCGCTTTCTAGTATTCTATGACACTTTGCAGGTTGCAATGGCAAAACTAACAACGAAAAAGTGTCAGATTGGCCGGAAGGTTCTGGCGGTTCTTCTGCAACCGCTTTTCGTTTGTTTGTTACTGAATCAATATTCAACTTACTTCGCATTTTTATATAACGTCTAATTCCGGCCGTCGAAGCAGATTGGCAGATGAACAGTGTGTGGGAGCCGAATAGTGTTGGAGAAAGAACTGTGTGGTTCGAAGAATTTCGTTTCGAAGATTTCAACCTTGGAGGTGCAATCCGAAGACCTACAGCGATTCAGGACGATGATTTGAAGCCCTTCGAGGAAGTTGACCCATCGGGAACCGTCCGTCTGCGACATTGCGGAAGGTGTAGGAGTCAGTAAAGCTGCTGTCACGGTCTTGCGTTGTTATGTTGCAGAACGGCGTCTTTCCTGTTGACGATCGCCGGACACTTTTCCACTAATGCTCGGTTCACTCGACCCTAGTTGTTCACAGTAAAGATTGCGTCACCGGTTGTCCAGGTTTGAGCACTTCAAAATGAAAAATTCCACCGATACTCCACCAAGCACACAGAAGCGCCTTTTTGAAATGTAAAGTCGCCTTCGGCGCTTGTGGCACAGTCGGAGGAGGCGTCGACTGTCGCGTGCACCCGATACCAGGTTCCTGGTTCGGATTTCCCGCCCAAGCCAACCAAGCTTTCCATCCCTCCGGGGTCGGTGAATTGGTACCAGACTTGTCTGGGAAGGATAAAGCGCTGACTTGTTCATCGGCTGGCCATCTCAAATCCTTGTATGGCCAAATACGCATTCAAACCGCCTCCACGACATCCCGTAGGAGTAGAATGCGTGGCGCATCCCAAAAAGGATTGAGTAGCGCCGTCCTTTACCCTTTAATCCTTTATCCTTTATTTTGTAGAACCTGACGTTTCCACTTCCCGTCGTCTTCAGAGGTGATTGATGTAGATCCGAAATGCTAAGGCACTTAAGAAGCTTGGTGGAATAAAGAGCAAAGTAGACTTATGCACGACGTTTAGGCATCTGAAGACGACGTGAAGTCGAAACGTCAGGTCCTGCAAAATAAAGACCCTGCTAAAACCTCCTGCGGTACAGTATACACTAACTGACAATAAACAACTGTTTTGAGAAGAGCAAGCCCCATTTACGTTAATATAACTTGGTCAGACCTTCGAGATAAAGAAATTGTAAGCAAATATAGTAATGCACAGGGATCGACATTACTTCGATGCATGACCTATTGTGAAAAGGTGAAGACTTAGCTTCAGGAGGCCCATAGAATTCGTTCTAGCTAACTAGGTCTTTTGTCTAGAAGCATAGAGCTCTTCTCTTCGTTTTTTGGTTTTTGTTCCATCAAGAACCACAGCTCATATAACAACCGACCGAGTAGAGGAGTCAAGAAGATCATCACCAACTACTCACCGAGTAGAGGGTCGAGGAGATCATCCAAGCTCGCCCAATCAAGGTCACAAGGGGACTATCACCATTTCGTCCGAACCTCTTGATATGCGTGATCTGTGATCTGATTTCCCCCTGAAGTGATTCCAGGAGCAAGTACCCCCACACCGCATTTCTTCTCCATTTTTAAGCGCATTGCAGGGAAGCGTTCGTTATCGTTTTCATGATGTTACTTTTTTCTGGACTGGTTGTGTTCAGTTTGTATTTATTTTTTCCATAACTGCCTTATACACTGTTTTGGATAAATAAAATAAAAATATGAATAAAGCTGTGATGCATCGCAGTGGAGGCAGACTCCGCTCTCTGAAAGATCTTGAGAATGAGTCTGCCCTTCGCGTTGGCGGTCGTCCCAGTGGTCTCTTACGGTCTCTCGGGAACCATTCTGTGACACGGAGACTCCATCGATCGTCCTTTCGTCGAAGCAGGTGTCCGGCCCAGCGATATTTGGACTTCTTCATGTACTGCAGCGGGTCTGCTAATTGCGACTTCTCCCTTAGCTCCGAGCTTCGTAGGCCCTTTTGCCATTGCTGACGAAGGCTTGTCCTCAGAAGACATCTCTCCAGTGCACGTTGCGTAGTTTGCATCGCTCTGGCGATTGTCTTGTTGTCGGGCCAGGTTTCCGTCGCGTAACACATCGCAGGCAGTACAGAGGCGTTGCATATCGAGGCCCTGAGGCCGGCATCCTTGACCTGATCGGTGACTTCGCGAGTCGAACTGAAGGCTTCCCATGCTGCGCGTCTCCTGCGGGCGATTTCAGGAGCGAGGTCGTTATCCATGTTCAGCTCTCTTCCCAGATAGACGAAGAAGTCGACCTGTTATAGAGCGACTCCATTTAACCTTACGAGTCCCGTGTCACACCACTGGTTGACCATAAACTGTGTTTTGGACATATTCATGTCCAATCCAACCTTCATTCCTGCCACATTGAGCTCGTTCAGCATTTTCTCGATTTCTGCCGTGCTGGTAGAGATGAGAACAATATCGTCGGCGAAGCGAAGGTTGCTGGTCCGTCCACCGTCCAGAAGGTAGCCTTGTTGTCCCAGTTCAAGTCCTTCACGGCATCTTGTAGTGCCGCTGTGAATAGCTTGGGAGAAATCGTGTCTCCCTGCCCTACTCCTTTCCCGATAGTTATTTTAAGCTTTCGTTCAATCGCCATTCGATCAAAATGTTCATTCCTTCGATTTTCTCCTTTATAGACATCAATCTAGAAAGATCCGTGGGCAAAATCTCCGGCCGATTATCACTGTGAATGCGTCCGAGTTCATGGGGCCAACACCTCGGTCTGTTTTTCGCGGCTCTCAGCTCTCTCAGCTGGTCGCACTCTTCCTCCTCACCGACGTTGAGGTATCACCACCTCGGCCAGCGGGGAGCTATCTGGGTGACTGGATGGCTGGCTGGCTGGCTGGCTATCGTTCAGCAGCCGTCCAGTGTGTAAGCTCGATGCCATCCCACGCGTGTGTGTGTCTGTTTGTGCGTCTAAAACTAGCTGCGGCCAGCCGTCAAGCAGTATTTGATGCCCTTTCCATTGCATCGAGGACTTTCTATCCGTCGGAAAGCGGCGACATGCTTCAGTTAAGAGCTTAAGTCATTTAAACACCACGACTTTTAAAAGGGCTTCTGCCTTTTTTCTCCTTTTTGTTTCCTTTTCCTTCTGCTACACGGCTCAAATTACCGTAGGATTCCTCTGGTTTCACTTGGAAAGAATTTTAGGAACGCCTCGGGTACACCTTTCAGTGCCCTTACCACCAACGTCTTTTCTTCTACCTTTCCTTCTATTCTTTTATACACCTCCTAGTCCTGTCTGGTAAGCTCTTGTTTCTTGCTCTAAAGAATATTGTGACGTGAAGCCATGTAAAGTCAAATAAAGATTCTGACAACGAGCACCTTCAACTCAACCAGCTCTCCTGTCAGGTCTTTAGCGGTCGGTACGGCTTCAGATTTCTATGGAGTCGTTTTCCATGAACTTAGTGTTCTGGACGAAACAGATCGATTCACTCATAGGTCTCTTATAGAATTAAGGCGTCGATCAATCCCTTGGTATGCGCCATGCGTTGAACAGAAACACTATTAGTTTCATCAACATTGGGGACTCTGTAGTTAGAGCTGGACAAGACAAGGAACTTCGGCATCTGTGGTCTATTTAGTAAGCTACCCGTTGATTATTTATTGGCCGGTTCTTCCTGCACACTTTTGTCGCTGAGATACTTGACTTGTACCTAGCAATTAGGAATGTGGTTACAAACGAATAACTGGAAAGATTCTAGCTCCTAAATGTTTTTTTGCCCACCAATTAAGGAAAAACTAAAGAAAAAACAGTACTAACGTTCACATGATCACTAAATCAAAGGAGCTAATTTGACCGTCCGTCTCTCTGTCTGTGCCTCCGTCCGGCTAGGCAGCACCTCACTCAACTTCATTGGTTTTACCAAGGTTTGACCACGTGATTTTCTGATTACGTGAATATATTGATCGAAAGGAATCCTTCGACGGATAAACATAGCAAAATCTACTAATCGATATCGATCGATTATTGTGGATTTCCGCATCGAAATTTTGACCAGCAATCAGTCCTGCCTGCTTTACTGCCGGTGAAAAATAGGGGATGAAACATGTCGTCAGTCAACCTCTTTGGCATGCGCCACGCGTTCGACCTCTAGAGGATATTTGGAAGCTCATTGGAAAGCGTATCTGGCCCATATAATGGCTCGCAGATCAGAGTTAACGAGAAATCAATATTTGTAAATCCTTCCCAGACAAGTCTGGTACCAACACACCGCCCCCGAGTGCTAGAAGGTTTAGCTGACCTGGGCGGGATCCGAACCATCTCCTCTCATTGAGCTACCAGCCGCTGCCCTTAAGTAATCAAATTTGAATGGAATAACGGGTTAAAAAGGACGCGCGAAAAAATCTTTCGAAGGACGCATGTTGGAGGTCTCCGTAGCGACGGAGCTCATGTGGCGTAATCGGCAGAGGGCGCCGCCTTCACGCGAGCTCGCAATCGATTTTTGGATGAGTTCTCGTCAAGTCAACCATCAACAGCAGCAGGCGTATTGGGACCGGACTGTCTGGGAACGGTATTATCTGTAGAATGACCATCAATAGTTCTTGTATAGACCAAGTACTCGTTCAAATTGCCTCCGATATCCCGCGTAGGTGGAATGCATGGCGCATCCCGGACAGGAATTGACTAACGAATTTTTTAAAATTATACTACTAACATCACAAAACACTTGGTAGGATATGAATGCTCTAGTTGGTTCTATAAGTCACCCAAGGTTTTCCGAACCTTCAAGCGTCGAGCTTTCAGCAAATTGTGATTGTATTCAAATTTTTCGGCACTTATTTTGCTCCAAATAAAGCCAATTATTTTGAAAGTTTTCTGCTCAGTTCACAATTTATTTGTGATGTTGAAATAAGGCAAATATAATATTTTAGAAAGAAAATAACAATAAATAAAGGATAAAGGGTAAAGGACGGCGTTATTCAATCCTCTTTGGGATGCGCCACGCATTCTACTTCTACGGGATGTCGTGGAGGCGTGTTGAATGCGTATTTGGCCACACAACGACTTGCGGTGGCCAGCCGATGTACAAGTCAGTGCGTTATCCTTCCCAGGCAAGTGTGGTACCAATTCACAAACCCCGGAGAGATGGAAGGCTTGGTTGGCCTGGGCGGGAAATCCGAACCAGGAACCTGGTATCGGGTGCATGCGACAGTCGCGCCTCCTCCGACTGCGCTCCACGCGCTCAAAATAACAATAATAAATCTAAATCTAATATAATAATATAGTCATGATCATAAAATGGACAAAAGCCATATTACATATTTTCAAAAACAAAATTAATTTCAAGAAATAGTATTCGACATCGATCGAACAATTGATTGATTAATTGGTATTATCCGATTTGCGCATCCACATTCTGTAGAGTTTTCCTAAAACGATTAGCAGTTTTTTGCTCACTTTTGTCTACGGATAGATTATGTCATTTAAGTAAAAATATATAGTGGATTTTTATTCAAAAATCGCACCAAAAATTTCACTTCATTAAATCTTTCTCATGGAGTGCTTTTTGGAAATTTTCAAAGTTTGGGTTGCAGGCTAACCTTGTAGGAGTGACTTTATAGATTTTGATCCTGCCATTAGAAGAATGGGCGCGTGTAGCGCAATTGGTGGGGGTGCTGAGTGTCGCGTGTACTCGCTACCAGGTTCTTGGTTCAGACTTCCCGTTCAGGCCAAGCAGCACCCCATCATTCTTTCGGGAGGATGAGATAGCACCGGACTTGTTTGGGAAGGATAAAGCTCTGACCAGTTCATCGGCTGACCCCCGCAAGTTGGCCACCATGGCCACATACGCATTCAAATCGCCTCCTCGACATCCCGTAGGAGTAGAATGCGTGGCGCATCCCAAAAGGGATTGAGTAACGCTGTCCCTTATCTTTCACCATCTATTAGAAGAATAGAAATATGATGTGTACGGAGGAATAAAGCACATATTTTCTGCCAGTGGAAATGATTTCGCAAGGGATCTCCATAAATTGACTTGGATCCCACAGCAGCAAGGCTCACTACAGCCGGCCAGTACGGGGATGCGCCACGCAAGTAGTTTCTACGGGATGTCGCCATGGCGTTTGATGCGTGTATTTAGTCTATACCATGATCTGCTTGACATGAAGGTCTTTTTGAATCACCTTACACATGTTCTTCTTTACTGGGAGCTGGACATAGTCTTAGAACGAAGGATTTTCTACCATGAGAATGTGATGGCTAGCTCAAACAACTGTTTCAGCGTCCTGACAATTGTTGACTGCTTTTTCAGAGCACAGTCACGGCGTCATTCTCTGACCTACACAGCACTTTGTGCTTGTAGTCTGTTGCAAATATTTTCCAATATTAACCATTCCGGGCGCGTGGACCGCAGTCGGAGGAGGCGCCGACTGTCGCCTGCACCCGATACCAGGTCCCTGGTTCGTATTTCCCGCCCAGACCAACCAAGACTTCCATCCCTCCGGGGTCGGTGAATTGGTACCAGACTTGTCTGGGAAGGAGAAAGCGCTAACTTGTTCATCGGCTGGCCACCGCAAGTCATTATATGGCCAAATACGCATTCAAACCGCCTCCACGACATCCCGTAGAAGTAGAATGCGTGGTGCATCCCAAAGGGATTGAGTAACGCCGTCCTTTGTCCTTTTTATTCTATGATGATAAAGGACGCCGTTTCTAATTCTTCTTGGGAAACGCCACGCATCCTTCTTCTACGGGATGTCGTGGAGGCGAATTGAACGCGTATTTGGCCACTGAACGACTTGCGGTGGCCAGCAGATGAACAGTTCAGCGCCTGGTCATTAGCTGGCCACCAGAGGCTTGAAATCCGAACCAGATACCTGGTCTTGGGTGCACGTGACAGCTGGCATCTCCTCCAACTGCGCTACACGCGCCCAGTACAGGATAAGTATAAAGGATGAAGGACGGCGTTACTCAATCCCTTTTGGGATTCGCCACGCACTCTACTTCTACGGGATGTCGTGGAGGCGATCTGAATGCGTATTTGCCTATACAATGACTTGCGGTGGCGAACCGAGGAACAAGCCTGTGCTCTGTCCTTCCCAGTCAAGTCTGGTAGCAACTCTCCGACCTCGGAAGGGTAGTTGGCCTGTGCGGGAAATCCGAACCAGAAACCTGATCTTGGGTGTGCGTGACAGCTGGCACCTCCTCCGACTGCGCTACACACGCCCAGTATAGAAATAACCGAAATACGGAATTAAAGAAGAAAAAAATGTCAACTCTATCAAAACCTTCCGATCAACCTAGTACAAAGACAACAGGCTGAACTGTCCTCTTAGGAGCCATCGTTTTCAATTTCCTACCCGTGGACGCCACGTTAGGTCCCATTTATACTTCCGACGCCGAGCGACGCGACGGCATGTAAAGTGGCTAAATTGATCGATCGCGTCGCCCAATCATTGTGGTATCTATACGTGTCGTCGCGTCGCTTGGCGTCGAAGTATAAACGGGGCCTTACGCGTGTTCCATTCACTTTTCTAGCTGTCCCATGTTCTGTTGATCTTCTCATTTACATAGGGTCGGTCAGCTCGTCTACCTATGTACTCTTCTATAAAACGTCTGAAAATGAAATACATGCTTTGTTGTCGTTGCCCTTATAATTCTATTTCTTTTTTCCTTCGTTTTTTCTTGGAATGGCAGGAACAAAAGGAGTTGTTTGGAAACTACGGTGCATGTCGTAAAGATGGGCAGCATTGGGGTTGCAAGCGTGCCAGCCAATCATAGTCAGGCAGAGCACCAGCCGAACACACGCCAGCACGCCAGCGCCAATCAGGGTGCTGGTCTCATACTTGGTATCTAAATGGAGCACCCACGTTCGCTGTGGTGTGGCGCGTTTCCACCTCTCAATGCTGCCCACGTTCGCGACATGTACTGACTGAATTTACTATCGGTCAGCTGGAAGTTATAGAATGAACACCTCTTTGAAAGCTTGGTGGAAGATACTAGGATGACAAAGGGCTGCTAGGAAAGAACAAAGGGGAACTCTATAACGTCAGCACCATTCCTTTCTCTCGTATACGTCTCGTTCTCTATAACTGAAGACGAAGTGAAATTCTGAATTCACGGCTTGACTCCCTGCAGATCAATTGGGAGGGAGATGACACCGTTGACGGCAGCTCGATTCGCCAAGGACGACGTCGATCTCGAAACGAAATGGTGGAAGGAATATCCAAGAACGTATGTTTGTCAACAGCAATTTAGCGAAAAAATCCAACTATTTCAATTAAAAATTTAGTTAAATTTAGTTGTGGTTGTGTGTTATGAATATGAAAAAAAAACAGAAATCGATTGAATTCTTGAAAGCCTTGGTGCACTGGCATCAAGTCGCTGATTCGAGCTGCTTCTGTCTTTTAATTTTCGGCTCGATCCACTTTGAAGGAATATACCTGCAGTTCGATTCGGATCGCGCCATGCGGCTAACTTTTTTGAAGAATCGTCAGACTGTCTGACCTTCTGAAGTCTTTTAAACCTGTATAGGAGTAGAATCCAGCAGCATTTCCAACCTCTGCGAAGAAGAGGTGATCTACGAGCAGTCTACAACAACTTTCTAAGCCCTTGGAGGCTTCAAGTAAGTGTAGAGCGGAAGAAGCTTTCCATAGGCGAGCGTGAAGAGGTTGCTGATTCCGATGAACAGGCAGGTAAAACGGAACATCTTCACCATTCTGGTCAGCGCGCGATCGAATGGACCCGCCTCCTCAGACTTCTTTCCTTCCAGGAGAGCCTTCGAGTACACTTCAACTCTCTTCTTGAGGGGGGGGGGTCGTACAGATCGCATTGGCCCATCAAGAGCTTGCCCACCTTTGCTCCCACCGGAAGGCGCGGAAGAATCTTTCCGCCGGCTACCAATTGCCAATCTCCAGGATTGAGAGGGTTGAATTCTTCGGGGCTAGGCGGTTCATTCCCGAATGAGTCGGCATGGCTGAGGCACATCAAGTAGAGTGGATTCGAACTGCCCCCAGCATGCGGAGGGCCAACATCGCTTCTCAAACTTGGGTAATTAAACCTGACGAAAGCGTGATGAAGAACCCAAAAACTTCATCATCTCTTCAGTTTCTTTCAGTTTGACAACACTGCTCCAAACGCATTTCAAGACATCTGCCGAAGCACGGTGGTCGTGGAGGTGACACGGAGATGCTTTGTTACACACCGCCGAAATCGCGATTGAATTTTGAGATTTTTTCACGGACCGCGGCTAACGTTGTAATATTGACGTCAACTGGCCGCCTGAGCCATTTTATCGATGGAGGTACTCGACTTGGGGGCTGCAATAAGGAGCTGGGACAAGTCAGCAAGAGAGATACTATGTGCGGACGATACAGAGTTCCTCCATAGGGCTGGGACATGACCGCCTCCTTTCTCGGCCTCAAACTTGGGTAATTGAACCATTATTAATTCGTCCAGATAACGTCAACAATTCCGACACCAAAGATAATACAGCAAAGTAATAGCTTACAAGCTCAGGCTTGAAGAAAATAAATTCAATAAAAATTGTAAAAAATATGCGAAGTGACAGAACGTCTTCTACTTATATGTGCTAGCTAGTCAAAATTTTTATATGAGGGAGTGTGAACTTTTTCAGCAAAGTGAAAAGGAACGTTATGCTTTTGGAAAGCTCCTAGGAAAACTTTTTTAATCAAGGGATAATCAAACCAAACAACGGCTGGCTGACTGGAGCTTTTGGAAGAGGGAGCTATCTGCCCAACTTAGTTTATCCAACTCATCTTCAAAGAACAGTTCGGACGAAAAACCTTCTGGATCGATCGATATCGACTGATCGACTATTAAGGTTCACTTGTTAAGAAATTAAATGGAAATAAAGAATAATTCTCTAAATTCTCTTTTTGAATAGACTTAGGACCGCTCGACCAAAAATAGAAAGGTTTTCGGCTTGAAATGAGGCTGAAGCACACCGATCGCCGTTTCTTTTTTCAGGAACTATGTCGAACGAGCTCGAGCTCAGAACATGTTCAGCAACTACATCACCGACATCTATGTTAAACCAAAACAGCTGGCTCGTAGTGCCAGCTTCACGCATCTGACCTACATTAAGGTCAGTTTTCAACATCGTTTAGCTTTAAGTTCCTTCCATACAGCTGTGAAGTCACAACATGTGTTTGTATCCTTCAGGAGGCCGTGCACGACTACCCAATACGCCGCTCGGACTCGGTCTCCTCGCTAGCGCCATCGTTGGCACTCCCACAGTATTGCAGGTACGTCGGAACAAAAGCGATTTAGTCCTCGCTGTCAGTCTGATCGCTGCCTGAGGCTTTATCGAGGAGGAGGAAGCTAGAATACTCCACCCAACTCAGCTCGTCCAACTCTTCTTCAAAGAACAACTCTGACGAAAACCCTTCTGAATTGATCGATATCGACCGATTGACCAACGTCCACTTGTTATGAAGTCTATCTATCCATCATCTATCCACACCTGTGTGATTCTCACCTTAAGTGGCTCACTCTGATCAAAGGTCGATAAAATCGATCGATAATAGCTACCGAATTGACAATGTCCAACTGTTCTTAGGTCTGTATATCGGCTAACAGAACCATGTTATTCGCATTTCTTACGGTCTCACGGTCAATTCTAAACAAAATTTGCGACAATTTACCTACTTGTTCATAGCTCGAGCATGATGCGATTACAAGAAATGAGAAAAAGGCATGTTTTACTGAGAGAAAACCACAAAGCAGCTACCAAACATGGCCAGTTCATACTTCGCGACAGGAGCCACAGGGCGATGGATACGTATCGATTAGTGTCGCTGCCTGAGAAAAATCGATAGATATGGCTTGCTTTGTTGCTCCTGTCGCTACTGTCGCGGAGTATGAACAGGCCCTAAAGGCCCCCACAGAGTTCTGCGGCAACGCCGCTCGCCGCAATGGTTAAGGATAGGGCAGGGACGCCGCTGGCGGCGAGCTCTGCGTCTCAGCCCTATGATGAAGGATAGGGCAGCGGCAACGCCGCAGAAGTCTGGGAGGGCCTTAAAGGCCTTCGCACACTTTCGCTGCCACGCGGCGCGGCACCACGATTGTCATAGATATCGATTTGCCTCGCGAGGCAATTCTGCGTCTCTGCCCCATGCTTAAAGATAGGGCTGCCGCGTGGCGGCGAAAGTGTGCGAAGGCATCAAGACTCCGTTTATACTTCGTCGCGGCGCAACGCGACGCCACGTGTAGTGGCCATATTGATTGTGCGTGGCGTCCGCGATTGCCACGCAATAAGAGCAAATTGATCGATCGCGAGACCTAAGAGGTATTGGTAACTCTGGCTACAGGAAAACATGCCTCAAAAAGGCTCACCTCGGAGGTGCAGGAACGCATCTTTGCCACTACCGTGATCGTGGCAGCCAATCATATGCACTGACTCTGCGGTGATTCGGTGCCTGATTGGCTGCAGCAGTTACGTCAGGTGCAACGACGCGTTACCGCACGACCGCGATGTGTTTTCGCGACATGTGCTTGTGTTCTATAAGATCAATCGATAATATAAAAATAGCATTAGTAAATAAATAAATAAATAAATAAATAAATAAATAAAAGCCAAAGATATGTAATTGAATTTAATGTAATTTACTTCAATTTTTAAAGCACTTGATAGAGTATATAATAAATAAATAAATAAATAAATAGGAACCAAGAACAGTTTGTAATTAAAGTTAATGTAATTTGTTTTGATTTTTAAAGCATTTGATAAGGTAAAAACATGTATGCGAAATTCTGTATTAATCGATAATGGAAAAATAGCATTAGTAAATAAATAAATAAATACAAGTCAAAGATAGCTTGTAATTAACTTTATGTAATTAATTTCGATTTGTTAAAAACATTCGATAGAGCATAAAGGATAAATAAATAAATAAATAAATAAATAAAAGCCAAGTACAGTTTGTAATTAAAATTAATGTAATTTATTAAGTTTTTTAAAGCATTTGATAGGGTAAAAAACCTGTCCGCGAAATTCTATAAGATCAATAAATAATGGAAGGCCAATCGGATGTGCTCAAACCCAGCCAAAAATCGATAAAATCGATGGGCAATTACTGCCGGATCGATACTGTTTCCCTGCTCTAGTAGGTGGAGCATCTTACACAATAAAATTTTCAGACTGAAAGCTAGAAACCAACGCTGACACAGGCGTTCAGTAAGACATTCTTCATCATAAACTTTGGCTAATTTCTTAGGAGCTTGCACATCATTTTTGCCTTTTGGGAAGTAAAACAAAATATGCCGATGATGCCCTCCTTGATAGCCTATTTTTTGAATTTTATTTTTCGCTTATTTTTGAACTTTATTTTTTTCTAATGACGCTTAGATTTAACAGAAGATGGCCTAAAGTTTAACTTTAAAAAAATTATAGAATAATCTAAGCCAAGCAATTTCTATTGCAAAAATACAATAAATAAAGTACAGTTCACGCCGTCTATGAGAAAAACGGCATTAATTACAAAACATTCAAAACTTCTAGCGCCAGGCGGGTTCGAGTCCCGCCTGGCGCTAGAAGTTTTGATCGCAACAAAACATCGTTATGACAGCTCACAACCTCGATACCAGCCACTTGAGGCTTAATGAAACTGATTTGAATCGTTTCTATCAAGACCATCAGCTTAACTGGTTCCATGCTGATATCAGCGGCCAGCTCATTCCGGATACGGGTGGGTGCTGATCGGTCCCACGAGGTGTGGATGTTTCGCTCGATCAAACGGCGCCGGTGGTGTAATGGCGTAGAGCATTCCCGCCCGGTTAGAGGGAGGTGCGGGTTCGAGTCCCGCCTGGCGCTAGAAGTTTTGATCGCAACAAAACATCGTTATGACAGCTCACAACCTCGATACCAGCCACTTGAGGTTTAATGAAACTGATTTGAATCGGCATTAATTACATTAATTACATTAACTATCGAACGACCCAATATAACAGCGCGAAGAGAGGGATTCTACAAGAGGATAGCATGAATCAGAAGCTCCTCAGCTCTTTTGAAGACGTAGTAGTTAAGACGAATGTCACCTATTCGCCTGGGTATTCTGGAGCGAATCGACGCATGTCTATTCAGATTCAGATGAATCGCTTCGTTTTTCCAGAGAGGCACAACGCATTGTACATACTGTCCCCGTCTACAAGCCTCATGTGCACAACTGGTACAACAAGAGCTATTCGGAAGCTCGATTCAAGGTACTTTTGTTCGAAATTTCACAAATTTTTATTGAACACAGTAGTTTTCTTTTCAAGTTTTCCTAGTATGCAGTTTTTCAAAGAAGCTTCGAAAAACTAGAACCCATCTGAAGCGATTGAATTTCAGGACACCCACGACGTCATCAACCGCCCGTACCGTCCAGCGGTCACCTACATAAGTCCGCAGTCTTCACACGTTCCATACTACACGTTCCAGACCAAGCGGATCTTCTTCGATGAGGTACACGCTTGGTTTCTGTGCTTCTATCGTTCTACTGCTACAAGGATGTCTCGCTGAATGACCAAAACTCTTGCCTCACGCGGGACTTGAACCCGCACGCTGCCGTTTGCTGGTCACATACGGCTTGTTATTGATATTTTTGAGCGATTCGTAACTTATGTGGTAGACTTGGTACAGGAGTTGCATGTGAATGTAGAGCAGTGGTTAGGAGGCGGCGCCTCTTCATAGACGAAGCCCGGTTTGAGGTTCAACGCTGTGCTCAGCCTTCCTTAGGGCTCGCTTGGCAGACCCCTTTGACTACCTTGCGTTGGAAGAACCTATAATTGGATTGTCTGTTGGCTGAACTCACACTTTGCGTAGAGATTGGGAGGCTTCAACTGCGATGAAGGTGCCCAACTAACTTGAAATCGAATGCATGGCGCACTCCTTGAACCACACGTTAGGTGCCACCTATCTCTATTGATTTACTACATCAACAGTGAGAAAAGCAAGAAACTTAATCGTAAAAAGTAATGATGTTAGCCTTCGTGTGAGATACACTACGGTTTTTCTCCGATAGGATATCGTGGACAACATGCTTCCACGAAATCACGCAAAAATCAAGGGAGTGGCGCATCCCAAAAGTCTACTAACGTTCAATTTATACCTTTATTTTACCGCTAGTATTAGTAAGCGGATCGATAATGAACGGCTTCATTAGAGGATTCCATGTTGACAGAAAAATGTACAGCCATCACATTCATTCGACTCTCTCCCCTCAAACTCTCCAAGCTGGAGAAAATCGATAAATTCGATCGATATTGATATATCGATGGATGTCTTTGCTTCCTGTAAATCCCGTCCAGTGCCTATCTTATTCGTGCGATTCGCACCTTGTAACTGCGAGAAAATCGATAAATCGATCTATCAATAATCGACAATCGATCGATAGGGGTCGAGTGGTGCATGTGGCGCATTGGGTAGAAGGAGCATCATGTCAGTCATATATTCAGATCTGTGTAAAACTCACCATTCCCGCTAAAACTTTCTTTCAGCTTAACCAAGCTGTAGTGCAGTCTGGGGAGGCCCCGGTCTTCACGTAGACTCCGTATCGATTCGAGTTTCGAGTCCGACGCGAGCACATCCAGCCTTCCATCTCTCCGTATCTGTCTTCGAAAGAGGAAATATTAATTTTTTTCTCGGACATCTACCGTATAGGCCAAATGAGCATTCAAGCCAGGATATCGTGTAGAAGTAGAATTCATGGCTATCAACGACGATATCCGTCTAATAAATTCTGAGTCTATTGTGTGTTTACAGAAAGTGCGAAACAATTCGTCGTATCTGAAAGAGTCACAGAAGTACATGGATCGCTACGTTGGAGCCAGACTAAAGGTGACAGATCACGCCTCTAGTAACGTATTCAGCAGAGAATTGCTGAAGATTTCAGGCTGATGACTTTGCGAATCGCTTCGCTTACTCTGCCTATGAGTGGCGGAAGCCTCAAGATCATACCTTCAACCGACACATGATGTATGACCAGGGGGTAAGTGTTCTCAAGCTAGGCAGCGCTTCACTTTGAGTGTATTGATTAATGTTTTTAAAAAATTTCTATCAAATCAAAGTCGAGAATATTTGGCGTAAGGTCAACACCTTTTATTTTGTTGTTTTTATTTTTTCTAATTTCTATCTTTATTTATTTATTTCAGGTGTCGGTCTTTACTCCAACATCGAACCCTCACTATTACCATGGCTCGACAGCTATGAGAAGACTCTACAAGCTGACCGGCAAATTCTACTTCTAACGTCGTCTGCCACTCCGGTCTACACCACACAATGCGCACTCCTCCGATGAAACCGTTGTTTCCTAACTATAGCTGTGCTCAACGCTCTGTGACTCTCTGCTCTTCTTTCCCTTTTCCATGTCCGGTATCAGCGACTGTTAGCGGCCTGAAACTACCACGATTCGGATTTCCCTCGATGAATCGCCTTGTGAACTGACTAACAACGAAGTGTGTGTTGTCTTTCTGAAACTGTCAACTCGCCAGAAACAATGATTTCGATGTTGACTTGCCTAAATCTGTTGACTGTACCTTTTAGACTCACGTCTTAGTTTACAGCTCAGAACTAAGCTCTTCGACTCGAATAAATTTGATTACATGGCTGCTAACGTGCCTTTTTGACTCACGGACTATGTTGACACTGTGTATAGTTGAGTAAACTGCTTTATATTTAGTTATCTATGCGTCTGTGAGCAATAGCTTCATAGCAAGAACTAAAGGTATGCTTTGGGATTAGCCGCGTTAGTTGTTTTCCAGGCTCGTCGTCTTCGACACGCCTTCTGAATCTCCACACACATGGCGCAACGGCATGATGTCGGTGCCGTGGTGTGGTACGACGTCTACCACACCTATTCTGAATCTCGATGCACCTGGCGCAACGGCATGATGTCGGTGACACGTCTTCAGAACCTTGACTTGCATAACGTTGGCATGAGGTCTATGGCATGTCTTCTGGATCTTGAAGCAAGTGCACGTGGTATCACGTCTGTGGCACGACTTCTGAGTTCCGACGCACCTAACGCAACGTTGGTGTGATATCTATGACATGTCTTCTGAATCCTGAAGCAGCTTGCACAACGTTGGCATGCCTGTGGCACATTTTCTGAATCCCGATGCAGATGGCACGACGTTGACATGATGTTTATAGCATGTCTTCTGGATCCTGAAACAGGTGCACGACGTCTTCGACACGCCTTCTGAATCTCCACACACATGGCGCAACGGTATGACGTCGGTGCCGTGGTGTGGTACGAAGTCTACCACACCTATTCTGAATCTCGATGCACCTTGCGCAACGGCATGATGTCGGTGACACGTCTTCGGAAACTTAACTGGCATAACGTTGTCATGATGTCTATGGCATGTCTTCTGGATCCTGAAGCAACTGCACGTGGTATGACGTCTGTGGCACGACTTCTGAGTTCCGATGCACCTAGCGCAACGTCGGTATGATATCTATGACATGTCTTCTAAATCCTGAAGCAGCTGCCACAACGTTGGCATGAAGTTTACGGCACGTCTTCTGAATCCCGACGAACCTGACACAACGTTGGCATGCCTGTGGCACATCTTCTGAATCCCGATGCAGATGGCACGACGTTGACATGATGTTTATAACATGTCTTCTGGATCCTGAAACAAGTGCCCGACGTCTGTGGCACGTCTTCTGAGTTCCGATGCACCTAGCACGACGTCGGCATAACATCTGTGGCACGTCTTCTAAATCCCGATGCAGGTAGCTTGACGTTGGCATGATGTCTATGAAATGCCCTCTGACTCCTGAAGCACGTGCACGAGGTACGAGGGCTACTGCGACCCGCGACCTCTTCTTCATCCTTTTGGCCGACTGTAAGTGTACAGACTCCCAGCGAACTCTAATGAGACGCTTCATCGTGCGGTCCTGCCCGCCTCGGCGTTATCCGGTTTCCGGCGGGTTTTGACCTATCCGTTTTGTTGTTCGTTAACCGGGCGAAAATCGCCGGATAACGAACAACAAAATCTGGCTCATGACTACCTATCACTAGCGAAATTTAGCCATATGATTTCTTAGTTGAATATAAGGACAAGTTTTTGAAAATTGTTTTGTATTTTTTCCACTGATAGTTGCTTGCATGTTAGGTGGGTGTCTTCTCTTATTTCCAATGGTATAATTATGTAAAACTATCTACCTGATAACGCATGTCATAGCGCGTTTTGAAATGCAAAACACTGCCCTGCTCAGTTATAGTTGAGGGGTTTTCACCACAACTCCCTCTAGCATAATCTACGATCTCGAAAAACTAGTCGACAGAGGAGAAAGAAACACACGTTCATATGAAGTAACTGCCAGACATTCAACTTTTACACGATCTTTTAGCTCTTTGAAACTATGCTTCCAGTGCTTCCAGTGATAACCCTCAGTGGTCGATGTCCTTATACTATGTATCAGTACTCTAATACTTCCAAATAATTCCAGATTCATCTGTAGGTTTCCGAGTAGTTGTTGAACAATAGAAGAAACTGTTGTGGGGCTGTGGATCCGATGCTGGTGTACAACCCTAATTCGGCTGACGTTTGGCACAACCACCTTCGGAGTCTGAAAAAGAAAAGAAACGCTTGAAAGAGTACTTGTCTGTGAATTACAACGGTTTGTAATAGTTCCTTAAGCTAATGTAAGGATGAAATGAAGGAGGGGCAAAATAGCAAAACTTACCATGCCTGTGGAAACTACCAAAAAGCTGATAAGTCATCCTTGAGCATAGATGTGGGTGACGTCTATTTCTATGTATATTTGTGTGCGAAGAAGTTTACAAGGTTTTTCCCAACCTTCATAAGGACACTTTCGTTGTCCAACACCTCTTCCATCTTATTTTCGATTTAATATGAAACTACTGTACTTGAAATGATCATCGTAGGTTCCACATTTGCGGAAAATGGCCGCAAATAGCGTAGGTTCCACAGCATGATGAATTTGATGCCATTTTCCGCATATACGCTTAGCAGCAATTCACCCTGTCCGGAGCTATAGAGAGAGTTTTGTTCGATCTGGGCATGAATTAGTGTAAAAGCTGGTTAAAGAACATACAAAAAGTGACTCCTTCTAACGACTGCCCAACCCAAACTCAGAAAACCTGTAGGATCTGTACCTAGCGACTCCATTGCAACTAAAAACATGAATAAAGAGTGCAGGGCGACGTTAATCAATTCCATTGCGGGATGCGCCGCACATTCTACTTGTACGCGATGTGGTGAAGGCAATTTGAATGCGTATTTGGCTTTTAGAATGACTTGCGGTGGCCAGCAGATAGACAAACCAGTTCACTATCCTTCCCGTACAGTCTGCTACCAGCTCTCGAACTCAAAAGGATAGACGGTTGGTTGATCTCACTGGAAATCCGAACCAAGAACGTTGATTCGGTGTGCATGCAACGGTTGCGCCCCTCTGACTGCGCTACAACGCGCCTCGAAAAAAGCACCGGCAAGAAGGAAAAAGCGGCTTATTTGACATGTGACGTAGACAGTATTAAAACTTCCAACATACCAAAGGAGAAAGAATAGTTTCAAAGTTTAAACTTAGTTTTACTCTTTGTTGTTTGTTCGTTATCCGTTTTCCGTTAACCGGCCATTTTTGGGCAAAATTATCCGTTATCCGTTATCCGGGTTTCGAAATTTTATTGTCCGCTCATCCCTGATACCCGCGCAGAGCGCGCGCACTTGAGCGGGTGCCCGCGCCCAGCGCATAGTCGGGTGGTCAGTTGACGCACGGACCGCGAGCGGAGGCGCGCCTTTGCGGCATTGCCATTTCGATGCTCTCTCCTCTCAGTTCAGCCGGAGCTCTCCCGCGTGCCTAGCCACTTCTCGAATTAGTCAGTTCACCGAGTGCCGGTGGATGGAAGCCTAAAGAGTTTATCGAGTAGTGGGTTACTGCGAGAGAGCGTATTCCGCTCGCACGTATTCCTCAGAGGCTGTTCATAATTCGCGACGGCAGAGGAAGAAGCGCTTAAGACCCCCACAGAGTTCTGCGGCAACGCTGCTCGCCTCAATGGTTAAGGATAGGGCAGGGACGCCGCCGGCGGCGAGCTCTGCGTCTCTGCACTATGGTTAAGCATACGGCCGCGGCGCTGCCGCAGAACTCTGTGGGGGCCTTTAGGTGAAGGATACGTATCGATGAGTGCCGAGTCGTTGCCTGGGAAAAATCGATAGGTATGCCCTGCCTTGTTGCTCCTTCGCTCCTATCGCGGAGTATGGACAGGCCCTCAATCTTATTGTTAGACAATTTTTAAATAAACTAACCTAAGTTTCATGCATTCTCGTCAACTAATCATTTTCTGAACCACTTCCGGCTACTAGCAGTGTCCTTCAAGGAGGTGTTCTCTCCCGATTCTTTTCAATATTTACAGAGATTTCCTATTTGATCGATCGATATGGTGTATCCTGCAAAGTGTTTGCTGATTATATAAAAATTTACAAAAATATCGTCGGTGTGGACGACCATGTTGCTCATCAATCTGCAATTAATACTATTGTGGACTGGTCAGCAAGGTGGAACCTTTCACTATCAGGGCGAAAATCTCTAGTACTACACTTGGTGAGCAAGTTAACAGAAAGATCTGTCACCTTGGTGAAGTTCAGCTTAGTTCAGCTTTACGTGACCTGGGATTTATTCTAGACTCTACACTGTCATTTAAAGAACATTGCGAATCGATAGCAAAGAGAGGGGATAGGATTGTGCATAGCATATTTTAGTCACTAAAAACAAATTCAGTCACCCACATGCTGCTAGCCTACAAAGCATATGTTCGGCCTGTGCTTGAATATGGTATCACTGTGTTTAGCCCTATGTGAAATCGCTAAGCTAGAGTCTGTGCGAAACTGTTTCACAAGAAAGCTCTCGATAAGAGTACACGGCTGTGATTACACCATCATTCCCCCCGCCGGTGATAGGAACAAGATCTTCAAGTTGCAGTCTCTTGCTTGCCGAAAAAGATAACACGATTTAATCACAATGTATAAGTTGATAAATGGTACTTTGAGCCTTCGCCTCCGAGATTTCTATACTGTATCACCTTCCAGCACTAGAGGTGATCAAAGGCTGATACAAATACCGAGAGCTAGAACTAATGTAGGATCGGCTTTTTTTTACACATCGGGCTGGCTCTGAGTTCCTAAAGTTCTCTAAGAAAATCGTTGTGCTAAATTCATTGAGGCAATACAAAAGGCTTATTGACCGGTATCTCCAAGAAGCTTCTTAATGGCTTGCCGAGTTGTTGGTGTCTGTACTAGTTATCGCAATCTGTGTTTTCCTGTTCATTAACATGATCTTGTTTGTTTGTTTGTTTTCGTTTCAACCTGCGTGATTGTTCACGTACAAAAATAAATAAATAAATAAATATTTCCTCTCACTAACAGTAGTTCGAACTGTTGCACGGCCGTACAGCAGGGCGACTACTAAAGGGTAGATAAAAATATAAATACCTAAAAGATTGAGTATGTGCTGCCGAAAATTGTTCTTAGAACTCTTAAATGTCAACAGTCACGAATGGCTTTGTCAATCTTTTAATTGAGTCCCAACCGTCTATACTATCAGCAAAAATACAAACATATGGAACGAAAAATGAAACCTACGAATGTTTTAGATAGACACATGACGACATGCAATGTGCTAAGCCAAAAGTTTTATAAAGCTCTCTATAGGCACGATAGAAAGGTCAGAATTACGAGTCCACGCTCAAATATTCTAAGTGGACATAAAGCTTATAGTTCAAATAGATAAACAAATATTTAAAGAACGGTGCGATTGAAACACGCAAGCTATAGCAAAAATCGAATCTTTTCTTGGTATCATTGGCAATCTGTAAGGCAACGGTCAACAACATCGATAGACTAGGTTAAAGCAGCGGTTCTGGCAAGCATCATGTATTATAGAATTTTTTTTTCTTCACTGTGGGGTTGTTGTCGTTGTCGTGTCGGTAACGGTCTTCTTCTTGTAGTACTTAGTAGTCACGTGTCTGCAAAATTCAATAATACGCTTTAGTTGCTTTCTTTAAATTTTTTCTCCTTTTTTCACGTATTACTGACGACTATGCAGCCTTGGCATATGTATGTACGCACAATCTTCTTAAGTGAAGTTCCTACTGTTAGGATGAAATTGTAAGGCTTGTAGGCTTCAAGTTTGCCAGATGCTTGTACTGTAACATGGCTAACCTTGAGATAACACCGGGCTCCAGATCAGTCTCTACCACCCGTTTCTCCTCCTCCTTGAGAAGAGCGTACTCCTTTCCGGGATCAACAGCTGTCTGAGTTTCACGCTTGTATGAAACGTCATGACCTTGCTGGTCTCGGTATCCTCCCTAAAATCGAATAAGATCGACTTGTAAGGTACTTGTTTATGCATAGTAATCTTAGATTTAAAATAGAGTGTTTTTGACGTTATGAAACCCCAGCTCATAACCTAGCAACGGTTTTTCCCAGCATCACTCTCTTCACCACTATCATGAAATCTCTTAGAATTAAAGTTACCCTCCTACATTGCTTACCAGGATACTATCTCAACGGTAGGTCGGAATTAGGCAAGTGTTGTATATGGGCAGAACCGTCTCTCCCTGGGAAGTAACAAACTGCAGGTATCTCGACCCCAATACAACTTTGCCCAGAGTTAGGGGCGACGAAACTCGCGTGTTAGCGCCCTGTTGATTCACATGCTCCACAGCTGACGGGCGCTCTCGGGATGAGGTCTCAAATCGCGACTCAGCTCAGTCAGTACACAGGTGGCGTAGTAGGGAAGCGCTCGGGCTCGTGAGCGTGAGGTGGTTTGGATCCCGTAGACTGCGTTTATTTTGCACTTTTGCAAAATCCATGTTTATCAGATAGGTAATCCACCTAGGGGTATTATAGTGTGGAGCATGTTTACATATAACATATGCTTCAAACTACAGATTAGCCAAAATGTTCACTTCTGTGTGTCACTTATTTTAAGCCCATTTTGTGTGAAGCTGTAGTTATTTAACGATAGATATTTCGTGGCACTAGTTAAAAGTTCCGAATCCACCGACAAGACTTCTGTCAATTTTTTTTCGCTGAAACTTTGTCTAGGGGGGTTATTTGAGGTGCTGATCACGAATCTTACATCCGTTTTTCACGATTCGGTCGGGGGCCACCCATACCGTTAACAAGGGTGGTCCAGGCAGGGTCACCGATTTCGCTGAAACTTTGGAACTTTTAAGTCGGAACTTTTAACTAGTGCCACGAAATATCTATCGTTACATAACTACAGCTTCACACAAAATAGACTTAAAATAAGTGACACACAGACGAACATTTTAGCTAATCTGTAGTTTGAAGCATATCTTATATGTAAACATGTTCTATAACACACTATAATACCCCTAGGTGGATTACCTATCTGATAAACACGGATTTTGCAAAGGTGTAAAAGAATCGCAGTCTATGGGATCCAAACCACCGACCCCTCGCTCACGAGCCCGAGCGCTTCCCTACTACGCCACCTGTGCACTGCGCTGAGTCGCGATACGAGCCCTTATCCCGCGCGCGCCCGTCAGCTGTGGAGCATGTGAATCAACAGGGCGCCAACCCGCGACTTCCGTCGCTCCTAACTCTGCGCAGAATTGTATTGGGATCGAGATACCTGCAGCTTGTTACTTCCCAGAGAGAGACGGTTCTGCCCATATACAACACTTGCGCCGTTCCGACCTACCGTTGAGATAGTATCCTTGTTAGACCCTTTGGAAAGACGGCACTCTCTCGGGCCGAATTCGTAGTACAGTGCGCATAGGCAGATAACCTCCCTGCCGACCTCGCGCTCCCGTCTATTTATTCCAGGTTGCCGTCGCAAGGGCTCGGTCCTGCAGCTCAGTACGTGCACGATACGGAAGCAGCACCGAGGAAGGCCCCGAGGTTTAGTGGGCTCTATGCTTACCCTCGCGGCCTCAGAAACTAAATCCCAGTCCACTCCGGAAGACATCTGCATGTACCGCTTCTGATCTCGTTATTCTTTCTGTCTATGTCCACCACGTATTCGAGATAAACCTGATTCGCTACTTAGTGTGCCACGAGCAAGGTGGAGGGAGGTGAGCCCCAGTGGTCCCAGTCAGTACCTTTGGTTTGATTGTATTCACGTTTGCTTGTCTCGGGTAGTTAGTCGTTGTCGTATATACACATTTGTCTCCTGGTCTCCAGGTTGGTACTGTCCGTATGGTTGTTAAGGAGAGAAGTTGGAAAGTTGAGCCTGAGTACGGAAGAGGACAACTGCACACTTCCAACTCAGGTAGGTAAAATTAGCACGTGTCAATGCAGCATTGAAATCAGGGGCCACAAGGCCTCTTCTCCCAAAAGTTTTGGTCTTTGGCGATCCTCGGGTGTTCTGTGGAGCAAGAAGAGGCTTCGTAAGCAAGGTTTACCTTTGCCTGCGGGGCCGCCGGTCAAAATACTGCTTGATTAATTACACTACAACTTCAGAATCTACTGACGTAAGCCCTGTTTTGTTGCTCTGTCTGCTGCTGGCTGCTGCAGATTTCTGGCTATGTGCTTTTTCATTGGAAAATGCTTCTCTAAGGGGAAGTCTGCTAATGAAATCATAAGTAAGAGCTCCAGTTACTAGGAGCCGTAGTCGTCTAACTTACTAAAGGCATTATGTGCAGAGCTCACCTGAGCATTGGCATGGGTGTTGCTGATACTTCCATGTGGTAGGGTTTCGCTCATTTCTTCCTTCTTGTTGAAGACGTCCTGAGCAGAAAAGTTTCGATTTGAGTCCGACGTGTACACAGTCGTAGCGGCCGGAATCGTCCTGCAATTCCATTCATTTGACTTAACATGTTACCGAAATCTCTAAGTTGGCTCCAGTCAAAATACTTGCCTGGTTTCGGTTTTCTCTTCCAGATTTCTCTTGTAGTGTTTCTGCTCACTGTACTGGCTGAGCTGCGATACTGGACGACTGGTTTCTTCACGATGGGTCTGAAGAAAATGATTGTAGTTTAACGATGGGAAGAAAACGCGGAAAAAATGTCCTTTCAGTAAAATGCTTGTACCTCCTCTCTATGTCTGCTCAAATGTGCCTCATAATTGCGAGTAGCGGGAGTGGGTTGTGGAGCTGCAGCAGTTGAGCTCTAGAATGTATGCAATAGAATTCCATCTCGCAAAAATGACACAACTAACAAGGGTAAGATACCAGCGGACCATGGCACTTTGAGATGAGACCTATATAATTGGATGTGGCTCCGAATGCTAATTCCTAATACAAGTTTTTTCTCTCATAACGTCCCCGGATAAAACGCGAGCCCCGATATAAGGCAGATTTTTCGAGAAATTCCAGTTTACCTTTACTTCAATACGAACCAACTCCGGTTAAGACGTCTCGGATACATTAAGTATGAGTAAGTATTGGCCACTCACCCATGCCCATCCATACCTACAGTTGAGTATGTGTCACAGAAACGTTTCCACGTTTGGAGCACAATGGTGTAGTCAACGTTATCGCCCTCGGCTCTGGGAACAGTGACTGATTCGAAGCTTTATCCGCGGCCCCACTTGGGAAAGACGGACGATGAATTAACCCCTACTCAGGTGTTCCACTTCAATCATTTTCAGACAAAGAGGGGTAGGTCTTCTCTGTCAAAGGGCCTCCACTGTCTAATCCTCCAAGCCTCTCTTGATTCTTCACCAACCTTTCGGAGATATCACTGTCCAAACTGCCTCGGTTTCAGCTGGCCTAGATTAGAGACTTCGCCGCGGAGGCATCATTTAACCATTTCTCAGATTCGTCGTTTGACTAGTCTGCCTGAGTACGACCTCTGCCTCGCCTTTTATAGGCAAGGGGTTACTGTAGCGCGCGAAAATCTGCGGTGCCCAAAAGGCACAACTCGATGAACACTTAACAGGGATAATACACTCGATTACTCTTTAACAGTACCTACGAATCAGGTTTATTTTCTGGCGACGTTTTAGTTGCAATTTTACATAGAGTACTTTGCTTGAGCTTGCTTGCGGATCCTTTTTAGGAAATGCGGAAATGTTACGCAGCAGGAGAGTCGAACCACCCTCCACTCTGTTTCACTACGCCGCTCCCCCATCCGCTGCGCCACCACTGCTCGACAAGCAACAATGTTTCCGCCCTATTTGAGCTCGCCTTCTTGTGAATGATGAACTCTGCTCGCAGATAAAGATCAAAGAAGGCAAACTGAAAATGGTCTAAAACTCCATTCCCGGAAGCGTTTAGCAGAATTGATACACATGTTTGGAATCAGCGTTCAAACCTACATCCCTTCACATACATAGCATCTCAAAATACAATTATCAACTATCACACAATTGCACACTACAATATCGGCTCAAACTTAGACTGATTGTGGTTGTGTTTAGCAATTAGGCTAATTAGTCGGCAAATGCGCACACAAATGCAAGGGAATTAAGCATGCTTGGAGCGATGTCAAGTGTACTGCAACCGAACTCTCAGTCACGGAGCTCTTCCACTACTGTCCTTACCAACCTTTTCGGTGTGCGATGTGAAACTGGACTGACTCATCTGTACCGGAGCTGGTGCCGATGGTACAGACTGCTGTAACCAGCTCGCCTTTAAGGGCTCTAACAACCTTAAAGCACATTTGCTAACTGGTTACCTGCTGATAGTTGTATGATGTAGATTTCGTGATAGGTTGGTTGGTGATGTATGTAAGAGCAGGTGCTGCCTGTTGATTTGTGGTTGTTGAGGTTGTTTTCTCCTAAATCGAGTTTGTGTACTAATCAACATTATTTCACGTTGGCGAATCCTCATGAGTACGCATGAGTACGAGGCATCACTGAAAGCTGCATCGATCCACTAAGTATTCACTATCCCGATATCGTTCGCTATATCCAGATAGAGCATTATATTCTAGACCACGAACCTGTTTCGAGTAGTGAGAGCTGGAGTAGCTCTTGTACGATCCGCCAGGCGAATGCATTACCACTGGAGGCTGAAAACGTCATGCATTGCCCTTCTTTGCCAAAAACTTGTACACAACCTTATAAGATTTAGGTGATATAAAGGGTTGTATTTAACTTAATTTTGCCATAAGGCTTTTGATTTGCTGCAAAAGTCTAGGCCTTACCAAAGTTGCAGTGCATACTGATAACACGCTTTTTTCACCAGTTTTTTAATGGCGCACGATGTGCATAAATGAATAAATAAATAAGATTACCTGCGTCGAGTGAGTCTCGGTGTAGCTGCTGACGCTATAGTTTTGCGCTGGTGTCTGAGCAATAGGCATCGCTTGAGCGTTCGAGATGTACGATTTGGTCTGAGATTCCTGTGTATGTAAAAAGCAGAAGTTCACGTAACCTATCGTACGATTTGAAACCTATGAGAACTCAGCAACTCCAGTTCAATCCAAGGGCGCCCTAGTTTATTAGTTAGTTAGTTCTACCACTGGTTTAGCTCTAGTTTATACTTGCGCCGCCCCGCGGCGCGGCACCACGATCACCGTAGATATCGATTTTTCGCGCCGCCCGATCGATACCCATCCCGACCCTAGTGCCGCGCCGCGCAGCGGCGCAAATATAAACTAGAGCTTAGGTCACGTTTATACTTCATAGCCGCGCGACGCAATGCCACGCATAGAGCCGAAATGGATTGATAGCGTCGCTCAGCGTGACCCCAGTCGGCAAGGTTGAATTGCGTGAACCTGAGACCAATCATAGCGCTCAGCGTCAGATCGCGTCGATATCGAAACCGGTGCGATTGATCGCGGTAAATTAGGACATGGTATTACTGCTCCAGTTGTCGTTCGGAGTGTGAACTCGTACTTGTTTTTGCTTTTTTGCTGTTTGTCGAAAGTAGAACACGTCAGCAATGAACACGAAAAGAAACGCATAAGGAGAAATCAAAAGTCAGAGGAAGGGAGGAAAACTGAGAGGAAGCCGAGGTGAATTCCGAAATGTGTGCACAATCACGTGTGTGCAAGTATACATGGGACATCGTGTCACCCTGCGATGGAAGTATAAATAGGACCTTCAGAAACGTTCAGAGCTCCATCGCGACACGACGTATTGATAAGCTCTTATACCGATTGTGCGACCTTTCGAAGTTCATTAGCTTGCTGTTCAAAGCCGTTGCGCAGCGAATACCACAAATTCAGAAATTAGCAGCATCTACACGCCAATGAGTTATCGCTTTTCATTGCTTGGTGATTTATCTTTCCCTTACATAATATTTATTCCTGTCCACCGTCTGCTTCGGTGTTCATAGCGCTTTCCTTGCGTCGTTAAACGAATGCTCTAAACGTTCCCTAGCACTGATATTATATATATTGCCCTGTACCTCGAAAAGAAGGTGTCAGGAGTTCACTTATCAAAGAGCGAGTAACTCAAATTGGCAAAAGTTGCAACAAATACCTGCGCGCTGGAGGCCATTTGAAGGGGTATCGCTCTGCTCGTCTCCTGCTTCGACGACTCACTCCTGTGATAACTGCTCTCCTGAAAGAGGTTCGTTGTACTTCAAGTAAAAAAGACCCATGGTCTTTTCTTGTTATTTCTAGGCTAATCTAGGCTAGTCTAGAAGCCTACGAAAAATCTAGGTCGAGCACATGACAGTACATAGCTAGTAGTACAGTTCTTTTGATTAGTCTATATCTATGAATCTTACTTGCACACTACTTTTGCTTTAGTACGCTAATATGAGTCCACTAGGCACTGTTAAAGACGATACAAAGTTCTCTGTTATGTAAGTCAAATACAGGTGATAGAATATCGACCTGTCTCCGGATATTTTAAAAATTTAATCTTTCTCTTCTATTTGAGGAAGTAATTTCACATCACCACTCGGCACTATTCGATATCTCTAGATTTTTGAATAGTCGTTCAATTTCGAACATCGGTGGTTATGAAAAGTCGAATAATTAATAATAATTCGAACACTGAAAGGAGACCATACTGAGCATTATACGAAAATAGGCTATTAAAATAGTAGAATAAACGAAAAATTGAGCCTATTCAATTTAAAAATTATTGAGCAGTTCGAAAAACTCGAATAATTATTCAAATGAATTATTCAAATAATTTTTCGAATATACTTGTTCGAGCACAAATACAGTATTTACCCGTTCTCGGTATTTACAATTATCAAGTAATTAATTACAATTAATTATAATTAAAAACGCATTTAGGAGTCTTGAGGGCTACAGAAAAGCTGGAAAAAGGTGTTCAGATACTTTTATAACCTCTATTTAAATTGGTGTCAATTAGTTGTGCTATGGTTTATAGAACTCAACATTAGTTCCTAAACAAGCGCTAGTCACCTATCAACACATAAGTAGCTCTAACGTTAGAGTAAACTATTTCACACACCCTAATCATTAGGTAATCGTTTTCATTTAACACTTTCTTAACCTTAAATTCTGATTGTACCGGACGAACGGAAATGGTGGTAGCGCGACTCTCTTCCTTAGAGGTCTCTCTTTTTTCGAAGCGTCTCGCCTAAATACAGAACAGTGTTTTACTAACAGCGTTACTCCTTTATATTCGAATGTGCATGGTGCTTGAACACAGGGTGAATTCAACAGAAAATGAAATGTTAGTGACTAAATACTCCAGCCTGGCTACAGTACGGAAGTCTACAGTATGCAAGCAATTGCTAACTCTAAAATAGTGCGGAAGTGTAGTTGGCAAATCTTTGGTCATCCGTTAAGTAGCCTTAGATTATGCGAACTAGCAGACAAGTTCTAGTCCAGCCTAGTTTACTCTTGAGTAATTTTATGGGTTGCTGAAATGGTATCAGGAACCCCACATAGTCGTCTTACTACACGTGAAAGATTATTCCATCGCCTTTTTTCGCCATGCCTAATCTTCGAAGACGGTAAGAGCGTAGCCCTTGTCACCCAATTATACTTCGCCGCCAAGCGACGCGACGCCACGTATTGTGGCCACATTGATTGAGCGACGCGATCAATCAATTTGACCACTAGGAGTCGTTTAGTGCGCACGCGATGCGCGGCTCGATGCCATGTGTAGTGGCCGAATTGATCAATCGCGTCGCTCGAACAATTTCTGCTGATGCGTCGCGTCGCGCGTCGCGCGCACACTAAACTACCCCCTGTATGTAGCGTCGCGCCGCGCTGTCGCAGCAGTGTGAATGGGCCTCATGCCAGCCTAAAAGCGGCTAAGTCTTACGAAAAACAACGTTGAGAGGCCTAAGAGATCAGACACTTCCCAACTCTGTGGTAATAACGCCACAGATATTTAAGCTGGTTATGCTTTAAAGTGAACACCAGCAGCATCCTGAGTTTTGCCAGTCTCTCACACGGAATACAAGAAGATCGCCCATTGTGCCGCGAATGCATCTACACTGATCTATGGACATGGCCTTCTGACCAGGTTCAAAAAGGAAGCCCGCTATGGTTAATGCTATTAGTGAACCTAAGGGTAGTAGTATTATAACTATCTGCTGAACAAAAATCAAAGTAGAATACAAGAAACAAGAAAAAGAACGCAAGAACATAAGAATAGAAGAATCAAATCTCCAGATGCGACAATCGTGAATCTCTGCATAGGAGCTTGTTTTTTGTTGAAGTTGATTTAGCCACGCGAGATTGATGAATCCTCTTACACACGTATTGGCCGACGTTAAAATCGCCTTCTTCAAGGGCTTAAACGAGAAAGAACATTCACAAAGTTGAAGAACCAAATCGCTAGACAAACTATTACAGGAAGCTAACGCAATACTGCCAACTAAGCACGAAAAACAAACTGCAAATATCGACTTTAGGTGGGTCCACTAACGTGGATGGTTGACAAGACCACTAGCTAGGCGCCGGTATTTCAGGTTGTGCCTAAGTGACTTTCGAGGCTGTGATTTATATACGGCAGTGACTTCCCTCGCACCGACTGGGGTCGGACCGCGGTGCAGACCTAGGTCGGCCCACAGAGTCACAAAAACTGGACCGTTCCTCTTCCCATTTAACTTTTTGGCTCTTAGAGTGAATCCAAAACCCCTCCATTATTTTTCACGCATAATGTCGTATTCCTGACAGAGAATTCTGACTGCATTCCAGAGTTTCTCTTTCATACCTTTCAACCCGATGGGTGCCCAGTGCTTTAGAGAGCCGCGATTTGGATTTGCCCTGCTGGTACTCCTTGACCCAAATGTGCGGAAGTCGCGCCGTTTCTACCCCGAATTCGTCGCCGCAGGCGCATCAAGAGCTTAAACGGATGGTTCCACTTCTGCTGCTATCACCCGGTTTTCCCAGCGGCAAATTACGCAATTGGGGGTCACACACTGCTTGTAGCAAGGCTGCAATACTCAATAGGGTAAACAGCTAGAAAGGTTGTTCATTTGCTTTAATTCTTACACTTAGCTCTCGAAAATACGGTGGAAAACTTTCAGGGATATGCTTACATTCCACCTTGAGAACGCCTTCATCCTACACATATAAGCCGAGCTAAGACCGAGGCTCTGGTCGGCTCCTATCGACTCTGATCCACTCTTCTGCTCCATAGCTCGCCGACTCAAGGCTCCTTGTTCAATGATCAATACCCAATAATCAATTGTAGTTAATGATGTTTATAACAATAATATCTTGTGTGTACTATCGGTGTCAGTGGATCTTTCCGCTAAAGGAACCAACAAGCGCGTGGCAAGTCAACTAGACAAGCTAGCTGTTCCTGGGCGATGCACCAGATTTAGTGGGATGATCGTATACGCGACTCCTGACAAGTTGCTTCTTCAAAGTGTCAGGTGGTGTTTGTATCAGGACTACTTATCTGAGTCGCATCTCCTCAGCCAAGCTTTGCTAACCTCATCGGAGATGAACGGCATACAGAATGCTATTTTGTTATCTTTATAGTCTCTGGTGATTTCTGAACGATTGCTGTTATCATTTTAGCCCCCTGTGAGAGGACCAAGACCGGTATACCCATTAGATATAGCTATATCGCAGGTCTTATTGATGGAGTATCGCCTTTCTACAGCACCCATGTAGACCCGTTTTGCTGTCCGAAACATATTACAGACTATCGCTCGTTTGGTCTGAATGGAGTGTGAGGAACAGCAATGAACTAGAATTTTTCTGCTAGAGGGCTTCTGATACCACCTTGTTTCATAGGTTTCATTGGTGCTGCATACTTCGACGATCAGGAAAGAAAGCCAATTATTTTAGAGTTTTCCCTGGTGAGGCTTATATTTTTAAGCCTTATGTTTATTTCTTTTTTGAAATTAACGGATTTATCAAATCGCGCGGCTGAATCACATTCCGTCGAATAGCTAATGCTAGCTTTGAATCACAACAAGAAAGAAGAAGTTTTACACTTTCCAGAGTAGAAGTTAGCCATGAAATGTTCTGTGGACTACTTTACTCTGTAGTCTGATGACCAATATTTGTCCGTAAAATTGGGTGAACGCTAATCAAACCAGGCTGCTTATGAAAACATTTTAGCTACGTGAGCACAGAAATTAAACTTCGGGTTATGAACAGAAACAAAAGCAAGTTTCTGAACCAAACATGATAACAACACAAAGTCTAAAGCTTGAAAAATGAGCGACACTATAGGCCGTCAGTGAGCTGTTAAGGCCTGCATTTACCACCAAAGGATAGGACCTCCGATGTTGTGTGCGTTTCCTTTATTGGTATCGTTCGAGCTTCCTCTGACGAAAACATTTTGTGGAATCTTTCCGCCTGAATCATAGCTCTTTCACCGATAACGTGCTATCAGTTCAGTTCCATACCATAATTTCATTGTGTAGTAATCCTAAACGAAATAAGCCGCAATGCTCGCTGCTGAGAAATGGACAGTGGACTGGTTCCGGCTAGGCTGTTGTCTTTTTATGGGCTTTCTAACTGCCTGGACAAACATAATTTCACTTGGAGGGTGGGTGAGAGAGGGAACCCGTAGTGTTTTGAGATTGGAAGAGATGTGAACGAACTCTTGAAACTTCTGAAAAGACGACACGAACAGCAACAGAGAGCGAGAACTTTCCAGTTCTCAAACGGATCTGGCGAAGATGAGTTGTCTAAACCAGACAGAATGAAGCCAATGGAACCTTCGGCATCCTAGCCGCCGCCCGAACCCCGCCGGCAATAGCAACAGTGTAAAGTGCAAGCCAACAAGTTGAGTTGTTTGCCCGTAGGTACTCTGTTCTCAAGAAATATTGAACGGCGATAGATGCCCGAACAGCTTCCCATACGGTTTCTTTCGAGCGCGAACGCTACCGAGGTCACTGGTGGCTCTAGCACTAGTAACATAACGGCCCCACTATCACTAAGGTGCAGCGAGCACTCCGACAGAGTTGACTTTAGATATTTTCGTTGCTGAGCAGAAATTAATGATCTTTGCGAGAGCATTCATTGAACAGATCCTCAGCATTACACAGGGTGTGATTTTTCCACAGAGACAGCAACCACGAGGTTATTCAATACCTGGAAGCGAATACGCGTTCGCGTGGGCTACGAGCGTAGCAACTTCATTTGTAGGAATACTCTCGCAAAGACGCTCGTTAGAATATTTCTATCGTCAAAATTCAGCAATAACCTCCTCACTATACTGATGCGATGGCACAGAGATCGATTGAATATCTGGTATGGGAAATAGGCTATCACGCTCCATTTCCTAAATTTTGTAACGATAAGCTCAGCGCGTCACTGCAGCATATATTTGTTGTAGGAGTAGTCATTCTGGGGCCGGCTTTATCAACGACTTACAGCAATTTAACAGAGAAAGTACAGCCGAAATCCCTGATAGCGCGGCGAAATATTTCACCATATCGCTTGATAAGCCGCGCTATCAGGGATTTCGGCTGTATTTTCTCCGTTAAATTGCTGGCAGTCGTTGATGAGTCCGGCCTCTGGTTAACCCCTTCGCGACGTTGTCGGACATTGCTGTCCGACGCTTAGTTGCCGCATTGGACAACTTCATGAATTTAGCCTGCGCTATGCAATAATTCAGAAAAACAATTAATTACACTTAGTTTTTAATTTCTTTTCTTACAGAATGGCACGATAGCTCGGACACTTTATATGGAGAAAACAGTCGTTTTCAAGGAAAGGTTGAAGAAAGTAGATGTGTTGCAAGTTTTAAGTATCCCAGCAGAGCTAACGTAATCCGACTGCTTATGTAAAAACCTCGGTAAACGCAAAGATCCCCTTCCGAAAGACTCCGCTGTTGCCGAATATGCAGCTTCTTTTTGAGACTTTAAAAAGAAGCTGCATATTCGCAATAGCTCTTTGAATGGCAATGCCTTCAATGTCGCCGCAGACATATTTTTTCCTTCAACAGTAGTTTTCCTGAATTATTATTCCACCAGACGTTCAGCGGCCTAGCGGCCGCCAAACGTCTGGTTGGGGGCTTCGCCTCCAAACCCCGAGAATAGAACAACCCCATCCCACCTTGTAGAGAAGTCAATAGCAGATGTAAGGTCATTTCTCTAGAAAGCTCAATACCCACGCTCTCACACAAATCTGCTGACGCTCCGTGGTCAACAACAGCGACAGCCGTGCTCGGCACTGGTTATAAAAGAAGGATCAAGTTGAACCCAGGCGGCTTGTTTACCCCCTCCCGCTGATCCGCCTCTGGCGTTCGGCTCCAGTCTGAGTCTGGCGGCGCTAGCCGTTCGTCCCTGGGATCGCCTCAGGCGGTTCCTTCCTTCCCTTCCCCTCCCCCCCCCCCTTACCCGTCCATCTGCCTTATCCTGTATTGTCTGATAAATAATGCTGATAAATTATTGTCGTCAAAGTGTTGCTTGAAGCGTTCAAACGGAGAAATATCCATTGTATAAGAACGATTTCTGCTGGTCGGATACGGGTCCGATGGAGTGCTTAAACGGAAATCATTACGACCGTCTTTAAAAGAAGCTTGTCCGTTACAACCTGGTTGTGGGCTTCGCCGCCAAACCCCGATAATAGAACAACCTCAATCTTCCTCCTTTCTTCTTTAGGTCCTCCTACAGTAAACAAACTGGTTTTGCTATATAGATTAGTGCGGTAGGGTAAGGTAGGGCAGAATTTTTACTGCGCATATGAAGCCCATCCACCCTCCATCACACGCACGCGATTTATTCTCCGAAACGCTCGTTCTCAACAAATAGTTTTCCTGAATTATTATTCCACCAGACGTTCAGCGGCCTAGCGGCGATCTTTCCTACGTGTCGAGAAACAGGTAATGAGAGTCCCAATTCGGTGCTTAATCAGCAAAATCATAATAAAAATTAATCGGTATTGGTCGACACCGCTTACTGCCCGACGGCAATAATACTGCTCCAAATCCCGTGGTCACCCTCTCTCTACCCTCACCCCCCCCCCCCCCCTCTCCCGAAATACTTCCTTTCCTATGTGTTGGCAAAGAAACAGAGTGAGAGTCAAGCACTCACATGTGACACTGAGTACCGATTCACTTGTCACTACGTTGCCACGTTCCGTCTGCACGACACACGTGCCATGACTTCTGTAAACCGTCTTCAGGAATCCGACATACACTGAACGATGTTGAGGGAAAATGCTGGTTCCCTCCGCCCTTATTCACGCTCCCCCTCTAATGGTCCCCTTTGTTGGTCCTCTCCCATTGGTCGTCCTTACTCGGTATCCCTATGTACGTTGAACGATGTCTTCAGCACGTCTTCTAATCCCTACTCACGTTAGACGACGACTTCAGCACGTCTTTTGAATCCCTACGCACGTTGGACGACGTCTAGGGCACGCCTCCTGAATCCCTACGCTCTGCGCTCAATCTCCGTTCATACCCTGACGCGTCGCCCCTTGAATATCTCGTGAACTTGGACGATCAGCCGCCAAGGATATAGTTCGCCAGCAATCGCCCATGGTTAAGCACAAAGAAAGCCCGGCTGGCATACGCCGTACTGAAGTAGGCATCTTTTGGCTCCAGTTCCCCCTCCCCGTGACGGACACGTGACATTAGCCGATTATATATATTAGGATTTACTGTAATGGGAGGTCAACACTGGCTTGGCTTTACCACTGTTCACTTGTGCATGGGCTTCACGACTGGGATTCGTACCAGACCAAAGAGGCGCCTGTATTAGGCCGCCGACCCGCCCCAGAATAACGTTTGTTAGTTGCGTTGCCCAGGCTGACATCTCCTATCTAACTGCTGCTTCAATAACACGCAAAACACTTTTTCTTATAATATTTAGACTATCAATCGAAATATCGATATGCGCTTCAAGGTTTCATGAACTGTGCTTGAGCTCGGATAGGTCTAAGCCCTAGTTTGCACCGCTGCGATAGATATCGACTGGGCGGCGCGAAAAATCGATATCCATGGCGATCGTGGTGCCGCGCCGCGTAGCGGCGCAAGTATAAACTAGGGCTAAGAGAGCTTGTATATATCTCTACGAGTAACTTCTTTTTCGGCTCCTAACCTTTTATACATCACTTAGTAAAGGTATATTTCTACAGGAATTGCCAAAAAATCGCTGTAGCCAGATGGTAATTAATAAAGTAGTGAGGTTTCCAATTTCTGTGAAAATTGAACCTTCACTTTACTGCTGCTTTTAACGTCTATTTTGTTTCCTCGAAGTTTTCGTTGGCGTTGTAGTGCATTTAAATAGATAAATAAACTACAAACGATGCTAGAAGAAAACGTAACAAATTTTCTCAGAACAACTCCCTCATTTTCTTAATCTATACATTGGCAAATTATCAGGTGATGTGCTTTCTTGGTTTAGTTTGTTTCTCAATAATAGTTACCAATAACAATTACGAGTCGAAGGGCAGGCGAAGAAACGCATTGTCGCGAACGGGTTAACAATTAAAGAACTTCAATGGTCTCAAAATTTCTAGGTGCTTCAAGGTTTGAAATGATGTTGAACTGTAGAGACAACTGCAGCTGAACAGCTACATAGGCGAAAAGCTTAGCCTCCGGCTTCCGCCCTCCATTTTATTAGCTTCGGGAACTGATCATTACCAAATGCTATGGTGAGCAGATGTGTGTGCTAACGAACGGTCATACATAGCTTTGCGACAAAGCAACACGACTTCGTCACCTCACTTGAAGACCTGCGTTCAAGTCATCACTTCCTTTTTCACTTTGTTGTTCTCACGTTGTTTCAGATTTATGATAGAGTCTTAACGGAACATGGTTGGTCGCGGACGTGGCACAGAAAAACTCGACAAGGAATTCCCATTCATCTGTCCAGACCGATAACGCTCGGAAGAAGAAGCACTCTAACGAGTCTTTCAGTAAAGCCGAGATGAGGATCGGCGCCACTACCTTATGTCACCTGACCATGGGCCGGATCATCAACGACTTACAGCACTTCAACAGAGAAAATTACAGCCGAAATCCCTGATAGAAGCGCGTTATCTGAGTTTTCCGCTGTGAATTCTCTTTTAAAGATATGTACATAAGTCGTTAATGAATCCGACCCCTGCCTACCGTCGTAAAATTTGCTAACAGCAGGCCGACAAAATTCGTAAACCCTTAATTGTCTAGCAGTTTGCTTCCTTTTCAGCTGTAACGCTTTTTTCTATGCATTGTAGCACAGTCGGAGGTGGTGCCGGCTGTCGCGTACACCCGATACGAGGTTCTTGGTTTGGGTTTCTCGCCTAGACCAACCAAGCCTTCCATCCCTCCGTGGTCGGTGAGTTGGTACCAAACTTGTCTGGGAGGGATAGAGCGCTGAGCGCTCGATTGGCCTCCGCAATGTATTGCATGACGATTTCTTTATATGCCATGCAAATCCCACCAGTCTCGCAATCGTGGGTACCGATACGTCCATCTCCGAAGTTGGCTATCCAGTCGGAGATCTTTACTGTCAGAAATTCGCATCTAACGGACTCTTTGAAGTTCACAAAGGAGTTGGAGCTGCGTTAGGCTGGTCACCAACTATCGCGGATCGACGATTTGGTGATCTAATGTTTCTCAAGTAGTTTTAAATGTTTAGCGATTTTCTCATGACAAGCGTTCGCTGCAGCATTTCACGCCGCGCTATCTATAGGTCCATTTATACTTCGCCGCCGAGTGACGCGACGGCATGTAAAATGGCCGAATTGATCGATCGCGTCGCTCAATCAATATGTCCACTATACGTGGCGTCACGTAGCTCGGCGTCGAAGTATAAGCGGGGCCTAAACCAGGCCGTAGAGGTCGTTTAGTGAGCGTGCCAGGCGCGACGCGATGCATGTGTAGTGGCAACACTGATCGAGCGACGCGATCAATCAATTTGGCCACTATACGTGGCGTCACACTGTCGCAGCAGTGTGAATGAGCCTTATCTCTTCATCTCGCGAAGCAAATGCCCACGGTCCAATAAGTGCTGTGGCATGCGCCTCAGTGAAGATCTTCTCCTCTAGTTCAAAGCGCGGCGCCTGGGACTTCTTATTTCATAGCTTCATGTTTCTTATTGTGCCTTTTCTAGTTACTGTTCTCTTTAACTGTTTCTGTTAATCATTCAGTTATCACTCAATCCGTTAATCCTCCCAATCAATAATTCGTAACTAATTCACACCAAACCCTTATTCTCGAAACGCCTACGTAATTTTCCTTGGTTCGATTACCCAAGTTTGAGGGTTTGCAAATGAAACGCCGGACTTTGTGTGGCAGCACAAGCAATTCTACTCCGAACCGCTGGCTCGTTTTACCAACAAAAAAGTGATCCATAGAAAAAAGTGATCCATGCGCAACCAGATGGATCTCAATAATCAGGAATAGATGAAAAGAACATGGACAACATGAGGGTATGCCCCATTGAATAGAAAAGGGATGAAAGGACAGTGAACAAAGCACTTGGAACCAGCACAAACGAGAGCGTGTTGCGCTGCCGCTAAAGCATAGTAGACCCTTTATTTTTATCAGTGCGCCAACCACTCATTATAGCCAAAGTGTAGGCTCAGATTCATCAACCGCTTACCGCTTTCTAACGGAGAAAATACCGCCAAACCCGCTGGTATGACATGCATTAGCATCAGGTTGGCGGTATTTTCACCGTTAGAGGGCGGTAAGCGGTTGATGAATCTGGCCCATCGATGCCGTTCGCGTAGCTACTGGCTGGAGGAAAGCCGTGGCGTTGTGAAATTCATCTACAGCATTGTCATCTTTTAGTTTTTTGTAAGAACTATCAGCTGCATTCGATTACCGGTCACCTTGAACGTGACGTGCGGTGTTGGTGTCGACGTTGTTGTACGTTTCTCCTCGGTGTAAACACTCTTACTTTCCTGAACCACACACTGAGAAATTACATCCAGAAATCCATATACGATTGAGAAGTGAGCGCGGGCGGAAAGACTTCGCCCGCTATTCAAATGCACTTGGAAAGCGGCTGAATGGAGAGTCATAAGGTGCAAATGCTTCATAGTCAGAGACCCTGACAAGACTATGTAGTGAAGAATGAGACTATACATGCTTTCAGCTACAACAAACAACTGCATCGAATTCAACCCGAAAATTTTAGATGGTGAAGAAAAACTGGAAGAAAAGCTATTACTGTGCTAAATGTGCTGAAATTCAAGAAAATCATATGTGAATGTTAAATTGTTAGTGCATAGGTTACCTCGAAGCTGGATTTCTCCGGCACAACCGGCACGGCCTTTGACGTTCCGTTGGTTAGCGACGTGCTTTGGTTGTACTGCTGCTGGTAGCTTGACGAGACCGGCACCGCCTGGGAGGAACTCTGAACAATTGCCTGGCATTTAGACTAATTAAAACCAAGAACATCGGGAAAGATATTCAGCGCTCAGCGGAACAAAAACGAAGCTACAGCCGCCATGTACGACTCTCTATAACCCTAGGCATCGAAGACCTTCTTGAGTTGCTTTGACTGAGCTCACATAAGGTTATACAGATCTTTACTGTCTACCGTTTCGGATGTATCGCCTTCTTCAGAGCCTTACAGGAAGCCAGACTGGCCAGTCGGTCGGTAGCCGGGCCGTTTTCGAGACAGAGGCGCCCCAATCAGAATGGTTAGCACGGCCCGCCTGGCTTTCTGTAAGGCCCCGTTTATACCTCCGACGTCGAGCGACGCGAAGGCATGCATGCTGGCCAAATTGATTGATCGCGTCGCCCGATCAATGTGGCCGTAAGGGGTCGTTTAGGCCTATGTTATACTTCGGCGACGCTGTTGTGGGCGACGTCGGCGACAGTGTTACGCGGGCTACTACGCAGTGCGTAGCAACCCGCGCAACACAGCGTCGGCGATGCGTCGCCGAAGTATAACATATAAGGCCCATGCACACTTGCACGGCGACACCGCGGCGCGGCAAGTGGGGCGTCGGCTACCTGCGCAAAATCCGGCGGTCGCGGCGCGGGCGCGTTTTAAGCACCGGTTTAGGCAGCGGGACCGAAGTCCTCGTGGATGCCGCTCCCCGAGGGATGGTTTGAACCATTCCAGCCTGCGGCACTCAGCGCGGCGTCGCCTGCGATAGCCGCCGCGACAGTCGCAAGAGTGTGCATGCCTCCTCCCTGCGGGACGCGTCGCAATAGTGGCGATCGGCATGCGCGATGGCTTCCCGCGCCCATCGCCTGCATGGCATTTTCGCTCCGCGTGCGGTGTTTAGCGCTGGTCTTGGACGGATCCCGTCCCTTGCACGGCGATGAGCAATGCGACGAGCACGGAGATGTTCAAATTCTTTCGCGTTGCTCTGCAGAGCACATCGCTGGGATTCCATCGCCGCGACGGGTAGTATGCACGACGCCTAAGCCCTAGTTTATAGTTGCGCCGCCATAGTAAAGGCCCCCTCAGACTTCTGCGGCGTTGCCGCTGCCCTATCCTTCATCATAGGGCAGGGACGCAGAGCTCGCCGCCGGCGGCGTCCCTGCCCTATCCTTAACCATAGTGGCGTCGCGTCGCTCGGCGTCGAAGTATAGACGGGGCCTAAGGCACTGATGAAGGCGATACCACCGAAGCGTTAGCCAACAAAGATCTGTATAACCTCGTGTGGAGCTCAGTCAAACCAACAAGAACAGGTGGTGGATATTACTCGAGATAAAGCGGCAAATGGCTTGATCTGTAGCCTTGAGCTCACTCGAGTTAGATTCCAGCAGAACCTTTTTTTTTTTTTTTGCTGAACTAAGTTAATGGGCATAGGCCAGCATGTGTAAGAAATACTCTTTCTGAAATATTAGGGGGAGACAAAGTAATGAGACAAATTCAACAAATTTCTTCATCTCTTCATAAACTCAACGGTGCTGAGGAATGTATCCGCCATTAAGGTCGATGACCTCGCTGCCATCGCTCAGCCAACTTCCTGATCCCATCCTTCCAGAATTGCTTAGGCCTGGCGCTGATCCACGGCTCGTTATGGTTGTCGAGGTCTACTTGGGTTCTTGTGTCCCTTCCGACCATTAAGTCCTACAGGCTCAAGAAGTAGTGGTAGTCACATGAAGAGATGCCCGGTGAATACGGTGGGTGAGGCACGTGAGCGTACCCCAGGTGAGCATGCTTATCCATGGTCACTTTTGCCCGATGGGGTGCGGCGTTGTCGAAGAGGAGAACCTTCATGAAGCGCTGAGACCGAATAATTGCGAGTCGCCGGCCCATCTCTTCTATTTCGTTCACCATAGCCTTGGAATCAATCGCCGTGCTCTTGGGAAACAGCTTCCAGTATACTGTTCCACAGGCGCAGACCCAAAAGCTCAGAAAGTGCTTCTCGCCGTGAACATCTCGCCAAACGAAGGTCGGTAACGGGTTATCAGGCCTCAGCAAGACTGGCTGCTTGGCAGGTTAAGGAGGAAGACGTACTTGTCATCCTGCGTAAGGCCCCGTTTATAATTCCGACGCCGAGCGACGCGACGGCATGTATAGTAGCCAAATTGATCGATCGCGTCGCCCGATCAATATGGCCACAATTCGTGGCGTCGCGTCGCTCGGCGTCGAAGGATAAACGGGGCCTAACGATTGAGTCAAGGCCGCTCGGGGTTGGGAATTGGGCGAGATTGGAGCGACACGGTCGACTAGTCGCGAGTCGACCTGTGTCGGCTTTGGCCCCGCTTATACTTCGACGACGAGCGACGCGACGCCATGTATGGTGGCCACATTGATTGAGCGACGCGATCGATCAAGTTGGCCACTTTGAATACCGTCGCGTCGCTCATCGGCGGAAGTATAAAAAGGAGTCTTTCGCCGGGGTTTCGGCATGCTTCTGAAAAGGGCGAAAATGGATACTTCTCAGGTGGCATTCAGTAAATAGCAAACAAACATGCAAATACAAGAAGCACGAAACTGGACTTCAGTCACGAAATATATGGGCACGAAATGGAGTCTCATTACTTTTGCCCCCCCCCCCCCCCCATCTAAAGGCAGCACAAAAATAAACCAATAACTAGGCAAACTGTCCACAAACTACGGTATCCACGGCAGTGTCGACAAGTGTATTATGTTCGCGAGGGCAAAGTCTATAGAAGCAAAGCAAAGCCGACTGTGGTGGAGCACTGCAGCTGGAATTCAAAATGCCTCCAGAGTGTGGTAACTTCGAAAACTTGTGTCGCTGACTGTGGGACTTGTCGGTGACACAAGTTTTCGAAGTGTCGGTGGGGTAACTGCCGATAAAAACAATCCACTCACCCTCGTCTCCGTGCTGTAGCTGTAGCTTTGTCCCGGAGCTGGCAGAGCAATCGGAGCCGCCTGCTGCTGCAATGTGTTCCATATGTTTCATATAACCGCATGCCTTACCTATTTTATGGAAGGTAGTAAAGTGCATAGTGCCCATATTGCATCGACTGCTACTCACATACATATGCTTCGTTGTGTGAGCAATTCAAACCACAATATGGAGCTTCAGAAGAGGTTGGTTCTAAAGCGAAAAATGGAGTAGAAGAATTGGAGCTAGCCCGAAGGTCAGTAATGGTGGAATGTCTAACTCCTGTGCTTTAGCTGGTGCGCCCTTTGCACGGATAGATGGCGGTCACTGTACAGGGTGGTCCACATGAAGTATTACGCGCTCCAAAAAGTCCATTTTTGAACATTTCTCTCTTTCTCTGTGGTTTGCTGCGGTATTAATCGTTTTCTCCGTATCTTTTAGTCCACCTATGACCAGTCTTATTCTCCGTTTCTAGGTAAACATGGTTTCGCTTAGGGATCGTCCAGCAGTAGTCGATACATTCAAACGCGGGTCGTCCGTTTCCATGACTTCAAAGATGCTTAAATTGCATCGAATTCAAGTACACCGCGTCATCCAACGTTTCGAACAGTCTGGAGGGATCTAAAATCGTCCGATAGGAAGACCACGACAAACTGCAAGCACTTCTCCCTCCGAAAAGCCGTCAAAGACATGTTGCACCGAAATCTTGCAAGAAACAATAGGAAGCTAGCCAAGGAGCACGACGTAATTTGTTCAACTATGCAACGACTGACGAGTGATGAGCTGTGATTGTATTACTACAAATTTGCCAAAGGACAGCACCTCACGGAAGAACTGAAGGCTTCAAAATTGGAGAAATGCAGTAAGATGAAGGCCCTTAGCACTAGTTTATACTTGCATCGCTGCGCGGCGCGGCACGATGGTCGGGATAGATATCGACCGGGCGGCGCGAAAAATCGATATCTTTGGCGGTCGTGGTGCCTCGCCGCGTGGCAGCGCAAGTATAAACTAGGGCTTACGCGCGGTGACAAGCGTGACTGAGTTCTCTTAACAGACGAGAAGATATTTAACATCGAACCACTCCAAAATGCGCAGAACCCAACGGAAACAGCTGCCAGAAGGATCCGCAAGAGCCGTCTACGTCGGATGAGCTCATTTTCCACAGTTCTTTATCGTGCGGGCTGAAATGTCGGGCCAAGCTTGTTTTTATTCAAAAAAAAGTTAACATCAAAGCCGAAATCTACGAGAAGCAAATCCTGGAGAACGTGGTAATACCTTGGACACAAGAAAATGTTAAGGACATGGATTGAACCTTCCAGCGAGATTGAGCACCAGCTCACGTTGCCAAGAAGGTCTCGGAATGGTGTGAAATGGAATGGAGACCAATCTTCCAGATTTTGTGGACGAAGGATGTTTGGCCTTCAAACTCACCCGGTCTCAACCCCATGGGTTTCGCCGTTTGGTCAATCCTGGAGCGAAACCCTTATCTTTCAGACACAGTTCACAGGATTCGCTGAAAAGAGCTCTGGAGAAGTCATGGGACGAAATTTCGCTTATGGCGCGCATCCTCAAGAATTTTCAAAAGAGATTGGACGCTTGCATTGAAGCTAAAGGCACTTATTCTGAATGTGGTGTATGATATTTTATGCAGAATTTTCTTGCCTTTCCAATACTCTTACACTTTTCTTATTTTATTTCGTTTGTGCAAAGTTGTATATAGTTTTCCGCGTAACACTTCATGTGGACCACCCTGTAGTTTATAGTTCTATTCTGATGATACTCAACGGGTCGGTGCTTCTTCGCTGAAACATAGAAGAAAAATCGCATTTGTCATGGTGTATTAGGCCGTCGCGAATTTATTCTCCGTTTCGAGGTATGTATGAATAAATGAGTTTTCTACCCTAAATCGTTCCGTCTCAATGAAATCCACACATACCATTCGGTAGGTTTTTTCCCGCTCCTTCAAAGAACTTATGTGAATATGGCTCTAATTTCTCTAGCCGACCTTTTCCAGGGCTCCGAAAATCATGAATCGACGCGACTATCAGTCGCCATGCATTACGAATTTAAATTGGAACATTCTGCGGGAGAGACATCTCGTGACCATGGCAGCGCTTTTAGAGGGAATGTCCTTGCGAATGAACGGTAAGGTTCTGTCTCGAAAAATTCGCTTCTGGCGATTTTGATCTCGAAGGAAAACCAGGTCGCGGGTGGAGGTCGTCACTGGAAGATGATGTTTTAGGAGAGCCGGCGAAATGAATCCGAAGGCGAGTACACGTAGCGGACCATGAAATGGGGTAATCAGACGGAACATAGGGGAATAGCTCCCTATAAATCCCATCGAGCATAACAGCTGATAGCTGGGAGTCGCTAACGGTCTCGGCGCCAGCCTATGACAACTCGTCCGCGTGGGCGGGGTTACTCAGGAGGCGCGCCCATGGAGGTGACTAGGGGTGACCAACGCCGAGGACTTTGGCGTACATCATAGTACGGTAGCAATTGGCGAGAATCGGCAAGGTGAAGAAGATGGGTGCCTCATGAGCTGACCGATGAGCAGCGTCTGGCACGTTTCGACACCTGCTCCAACCGGCTGGTTCGCTTTAAAAATGGGCCTTTTCTAGGCCGCACTATAATTGTGGATGAAAAATGGGTCCATTACGAGAACAGGAAGCTGGATTTGTCTAGGCAGATGAAGACGATTAATTTTGCGACAGCCTAATAATAATTTGGCAAGCGTCGTCATAATCGATCCCACCACCATTCGATAACAACGAGCTCGACTCTACATACCTGTGTGACGTTCTCCTGCTGAGCGGACGACGAGTAGGTCTTGCTGTAGCTGGACTGATTCATCTGCTCGTACTGCGTGGCGGGGTTGTATTTCGGACCGGCACGATACTTGTCGAAATGATCCTTCAGGTACTCCACCTGGTTCACGTTGTAGCCGGTGTTCAACTGCAGCTCAGCGTTGTTTCCGTTCACAATCGTCTGAAAGACTGAGCTGATCGTCAGTCTTCTCGAGCACACTCACGGCATTGAAAATTTAAGCTTTTAAAAAAGATTTAGAATATGTTAGGAGGTCTACGCAAACTTTTGGCGATAATCATACCTCAGACGCCGGGTTAATGTAATAAATGCAAAAGCGACCAGTATCGATTAGCCGGGGCGGGCAATCGATATGTAACCCTGGCTAATGTAAAAATCCCGCCTTTAACTTTTCCGCCTACCTGCTGCGGCGGTGCGCTCTTGGCCGTGTGACTTTCGCTGTGCTGCGACGAACTGTAGCTCTGCACCGGTGCACTGGTGATGTACTGCTGTTGCTGCTGCTGGCTTTCGTGACGCTGCTGCTGCTGGTCTTGATGCTGCGACTGACGCTCCTCGTGGTACTGCGACTGATACGGCTGAGCACCGCTGTCTGAGTGGTGATAGCTGGTCTGGCTCTGAAACTCATAGATTGAAGATAGAAGAACTGTCTAACAGCACAAGAGCCGGAGCTTTCCTAATTGGAGGGGGTATCGTAACCTCAAGTTGGTGTCGTCCACTGTCATGTTCACAGAGCTGCGGTGAGCTGTAGGTCTTAACACCGTTCAAAGAGAACCGGATACGTTTTCCTCTGCTTCAATACGACAACCACGACATCCGCTCCGCGTCTTTTGCATGGGATGCCGCATGTATGATGCATGGCGCATCCGAGATGGTGCCAAAATTCAGCTTTTGCCTAATTCAACAGCTACCTTAGCTCCTACTTAAACGCTTAAAAATGTGTTAATAATGTGTTGGAAGCCAGTGGTAATCAGCTGATAAATCTAAGCAAATAAAATAGATTATTGAAATTCAAATAAATATTGTACATGAAGCAAGAAAAGCAAGACATTTTTTGAAGACAGTATAAGGTTAGCAAAGTTGGTATCAGTCAACAGCAGTTAAAGACGCCATTCGTGATCAAAGAGTTAAACACTTCATAAATTGCCTTCTCAGAGGATAAAAGGATAAAGAGCGATGTTAGTCACTCTTTCTAGGGATACGCCACGCATTCTACATCTACGAGATGATATGGAGGCAGTTTGAATAATCATCAACATCAAACACATCTTTATTTATCTATTTATTTATTTTGTACATAGGTAACCATGCAAAAGTAAACCAATGCAAAGGAAAATAAGTCAACGCTAATCTAAGGAAAAATAAACAAAACAAGTACAAGAATCAACCCAGAAAAAGAGGAAACTACTAAGCTGCATACTGAAGATACCGGTCAAAAAGTTTTACCTAAGTTAAGTGTTGCCTTATATATGCATATTTTTATTTTTTCATGTGCATATTTATTTGTGATCATATATTTTTATATTTTGCCTATATATGTAGTGAATTGCGATGGCCAGACGATGGACAATTCAGTGATTATAGACGCCAGACTGCCAGGTCCCAGTTCGTCAACGCTGAAGCGATGGAATGCTTGGTAGACTAGAGCGGGAACCTGGAATCGGGTGCACGCGACAGTCGGCGTATCTTCCGACTGCGCTATCACGCACCGTTGATCCCATCTGACAGGTAATTCTCCCATATAACCGTACGGAGTCCTAGAGCGTTAATACAGTAACTTACCACTCACCATCAGCATCGTATTCCATAATTTATATAATAGCTGTACCGATTTATTCTAATACATACTAAAGGAACCAAGTAACGTCGGGCTTTATCGTTTATTCTCATCCTCATACCAAATCTTACTACTCATATAGAGATATCGTGGCTAGCAATCGCCTCACAGACCCTTGGATTGATCACAGTTGCACTCTGTGCAGCGGCAGGCCGTTGAGGTGGAAAAGAAAAATGCCGCGATAGGGACACGTTGAGCGATGCGCTGAACACGCCTGATGTACGCCGCAGAACGGCGGCTGTCAGCGTTGGCTGGCGGCTGCTGCTGTCAGTGATGAGACGCATTACCCGAGAGATCCAAACTTCCATGTGGGTGATTGCTTTTTAACTCTGAGACGTGTTTCATCACCAAAATTTCGTGATTGGTGGCTAGGCTTAGGGAGGCGGGTCCTGGAGGCTGTCTGAAGTGGTTAAAATGTTCTTCTTGAGTAGTTATTCACTCCATATTCCCTAGAATGAGGAGCATGGGTAACAGTGGAAAAAACCTTTTCTCGTGGAGAATGTAGACTAGAGGACAGTTTCACAATTGGTAAAGTAGCGGATAAGTTTACCAACAGGGGATAGTGAGCAGGTGGCAAGCTTGGTATTCATGACATGATACAATCGGGCAATGATATAATTCCTCCCCACAATTCACCCTCAAACTCATAAATTCCAGAGGCCGGATTCATCAACAATTAACCCGTGGGTATGCGGGTGATAAGGGGTAGAGATAAGATAAGAGTCAGGCAGAGATAACGCAAGAGTCAGAGACGCAGGCTTCATTGTGGGTATCTCTACCCCTTATACCCGCGGGTTAGTCGTTGATGAATCCGGCCCCAGGTAGTGCTTCAATCTCTACCCTCTACCCACATATCCCTGGGCAAAGTCATTCATGAATCCAGACTCAGCTGTTCGGGTGTTTACGTCGTCGCGGTAGTTTCTCTGCTCGATAAGATCTTCAGCGGATAGGATTTATCCAGTAAGGCTCCGCTCAGTTATATGGATGAAGATGAAGGATAAAGGACGGCCTTACTCAATCCCTTTTGGGATGTGGTACTCATTCACTTCTACCGGATGTCATGGAGGCGATTTGAATGCGTATTTGCCAAACAAGGATCTGCAATGACTTACGGTGGCCTGCCGATGAACATTTTAGCGCTTCACCCTTCCCAGACAAGTCTGGTACCAATCCACCGACCCCGAAGGGATGGAAGGCTTGGTTGGCCTGGGCGGGAAATTCGAAACAGAAACGCGACAGCCGTCACCTCTACCAACTGCGCTACGCGCCCATTCTTCTAATAGCAGGATCATAATCTATAAAGTTACCCATACATACAAGGTTAGCCTTCAACCCAAACTCTTTTCAATTTTCAAAAGGCATTTCTGGAAAAAGGTTCAACTATGTAATTGAAATTCTTGATGCGGTTCTTGAATAAAATAATCTATTTTTACTTAATCACATTAATCTACCCACGGACAGAAGTGAACAAAAACTGCTACTTTTTTTTCAGAAAAACGCTGCAGAGGGTGGATGTACAAGCCGGACAATATCAGTTAATCAGTTGTACGATAGATATCGAATACTCCCTCCCCCTGAAGAAATTTTCTTTTTGAAAAGAATATAGTTTTCTTCTAGAAACAATGTTTTAACACATTTGCTTAAGCCTTGGGCGGCTGGTAGAGAGGCTATGTGTTACGTGCGGTCAAACAGTGCCGACGGTGTAAGGCGAACACCGCTGCCCGGAAAGCAGAAGATGCGGGTTCGAGTCCCGCCTGGCGCAAGAGTTTTGATGACAACAAAACATTCTGTAACAACATAGTCATCTTCCATTTTCATTCCACTTTTCCGTTTAGGTCACCAGTTTTCGAGAACACAGGCTACTTATATATAGGAGGTTAGCACCTACGCTAGCATTCAAGCTGCCTGGAACGATATCAATTTAAAACATGTCCATGTTCTTTTTTTTTCAAGAAGGTTCTGGTAGATTCGCTTTCAAGCCTATTTTTCGGTCGCACGTAAATCGGAACGCAGTCCAGGCTAACCGGTCATTCCTAAAATATGGATAAAAACGGCGCTAATCAATCTTTTTTGAGATGCACCAAGCATTCTGCTTCTACCGGATGTCGTGGAGGCGATTTGAATGCGTATTTGGTCATACAATGACTTGCGGTGGCCAGTCGATGAACAAGTCAGCGCTTTACCCTTCCCAGACAAGTCTGGTGCCAATTCGCCGACCCCTGATGGATTGGAGTCTTGGCTGGCGTGGGTGGTAAATCCGAACCAGGAACTGGTATCGGATACAACGTGACAGCCGCCATCGCCACCCACTGCGCTATCAGGAACAGGCAGTTATTTCTTTCTGCTAATACACTTTGCTATCAGACAACAACTAAATAACGCTAGGATAAGCCATGGATAGAGCCAAATCCGTGTTTAAAACCGAGGCATTCCCACGAGGAAGAAGAATGAACGACGTCTACATAGTGTAGCAAGAGCGTTAGTTTCCTTACAAAAATAACCATAGAGTTGCTACAGCAACTGGATAGGCTTAAGGAGCGCTGGCTAGCTTCAAGCCGAACGGTGAACGAGTAACCGACCCAAATGGATCACCATCAGCTGTCACTCGACTAGGCATAAACATCGTTGTGAGACATTGCTCACTGTTCTCCTCGCTGCCTACGCATTCCTCTCGTTCCTGACTCTCGAGCACTTCTGCCGGGGAGGAAGAGGGTCTTGGTTTAAAATAGAAAAACTGGGACTGCGTTCTAGACTGTTCCTTGGTGGGGTGAAAGGTATGTCGTTCTCCATGCTTGGGTTAAATCTTACTCGTAGCTGGTTCTATCCTAGTCAGAAGGGGGCACTAGAAAATCAAAACAAACACCAATACGGTGGCCTCTGCTGACTAGGAAAGTACCCCTCCTAAGCCGAATTACTTTGCCGTCGTTGTAAGACACAAAGGTCACTTTTAGCTCCACCCTTCTTGTCCTCCCACCACTGGAATGGATTCCTCAGAGCCACTAGTCTTCTTCGCTCAGATTCCGAGTCTAGACTCGCTTACACTTCTCGGAGTCCATTACGGTTGTGGCCACCACCTTTTAAAATGCCGGGAAATCCACAGAAATCTCAAATCCTCAGCTCAGAAGGGTACTATTAGGATGAGGTAGTATAAATTAATTCTGATAAGCAGAACTGTTTTACCTGATCGGGTTTAGACAGGAGATCTACAGAGGGAGACGGGACAGCAATAGGTGGAAGAAGCACAAAAAAAACCGTATTCTATAAGACCGAGTAGAGAATTGTCTGCACGTCTCTTCTGGAATGAGCCATGCATCCGATTTTATTGTCGTATCATGATTACACAAAACACGCATTGAATCCTAGCAATCCCGCCGAGGACAATTCAGCGAGGTTCATGTCGTTCTCCCAGACAATTCTGCTAGAATTCAGCGACCACGAAGGAACGGTATGTATGCGGAATTGAGCCATAGACCGCTTCAGAGAATAATTCTCGGCAGAAGAGAGTCGACTACGAACTTGTAGTGAAATTAGCTCTACTGGTGTTTAAACATCTACACTCCCCAAAACTTCCGACGCTTATGTAGGACGATGGAGCGCAGCTGTGCCGTGGATGACGCCTAGTGATCTACTGCAGTATGTAGATTCGGCTCTCAGATGCTTGCAGCGTCAACTATTTAAAAGGGTACCCACAGTGAAACTTCATCATCAACGATTAAAATATCATCAACGATTGGGCTAGTCTCTATCGGCGGGAGTTTGAAATAGGTTTGAGCAGTCGAACTTCTGCGGTTGAAAATTCATGGAAACTGTGGAGGAGTGTTCACCCACTGGTCAATCAACTTTTTTCAGTGAACTATAGGTGCTCTTCGAGTTGAGAGCTGCGACTGTCTGGGATGGCTTAAGATTGTGACGTAAGGTAACGCGCAGTTTGTGCAATTCAGGACGAATGTAAGCAAAGTGAGAGAGCTTCGTTTTTTCGCTGTTGAACTATTGGAGCAAAGTCGGCGACCAGTGAGTGAAAATCCTGTCACCTGATGGTGAATTTCAACGACGAGTAGTTGACCTTCCACTTCAACGAGATTTCTCCCACAGTTGACCGCTGGCGATTTCAGAATTATCCCTAATACAGCTGTGCTCCATCGTGCTACATAAGCGCCAATTTCTCGTAGTTTTGTGTTCGGTTGACAGCTTCTCATAGTGAGGGCTGTAGAAGTTCAAGCTCCAAGCTACAGAAGATGTCTGTCGGCTACTAAGACTCTGCTTAAAAAACTGCCATCAGAAGCGTGGGTAATCAGCTCATGTACCTGTACGAGATTAGCATTAGGGGAAAAGTGAGTATTAGAGCGCATTTGCTAGACCATTCCATGTATTCTCTTGTAAGCGATTCGAATTTCCGGCATTCATTACTTTGACGGGAAACCGTGCATAAATACCCGAGTCCGGCGCCGATGGGCTCACTCCCCCATAGTTCCTTCAGCTCTTCATCGTCATCGACTGCTACTTATTCCCTGCTGTCTAATAAACCATCTACACCCGGTGTCGACGAGCTGAACAAAGGTAGACTATTGGTACAAGATCTCGAGGACCCTCGTCACCAAAAGGAATACCAGGCTGTCCAATAATTCCTGTCCGAAAATTTTCCGAAATTTTATAATTTTCCTTAGAAGTGTTATAATATCAGGCAAGTGTAAAAACCTTCTAGAAGGTTCTCCAGAGTTCCACGCTAGGGGAATATAAGGCGCAGTCGCCGCGTCTAGCTACCAGTACAAGCTGAAATTGACCAAAGTCGAATTCGTACGTTCGTGTACTACGAGTGGCTGCTGGGCAACGACACGGGCACCGCGGTCGTCAACATCTGCAGAGCGTGCAAGGAGGATGCAGTGTCCCAACGCACAGTCAGGCGCTGGTTCAATCGTTTCGAGGGCGGCGACACGAGCCTCGAGGACAGGGAACACCCGCTGAAGATCATGCTCTGCTGCTGGTGGGACGCCAAGGGCATGCTGTACTTCGAGCTGCTCCCGCAAGGCAGGACGGTCACCGCCTCCATCTACACCGATCAGCTCGAGAAACTAGCCGCCGCCATCCGAGAAAGGCGTCCCCGACGGGCCTCGGTCCACCTGCTGCACGACAACGCGCACCCCCACGTGGCGAAGGAGACCCAGCAGAAGTTGGCGACGCTCGGCTGGGAGACGGTTGCCCATCCGCCGTATTCCCCGGACCTCGCCCCCTCCGACTACCACTTGTTCCGCCCGCTGAAGCACCATTTGGCCGGAAGAAAATTCACCAACACGACAACCTCAAATTCGACATCGCGGACTTCTTCGAGTCGCAGCCCCAGAGTTCTGGGCGAAGGGCATCGGCGACCTGCCCAATCGATGGGCCACTGTTGTGGATAACTGAGGTGATTATATTGTTGATTAGACTTGTTTTTTCAATAAAGTTGAAAAAATCAAAAAATGGTGAAATTTTCGGACAAGAATTATTGGACAGCCTGGTACAATGGAAGGATCTTAACAACGTAGGCAGGCCTTCGTAAGAGAGACCCTAACTGTAGCTTCTTTTGTTTTCCCATAACTAAAAGACTAACGATAAGAGGCTTTAACACTCACCGTCTCGAAGGTGTGCTGCGGCTGCTGGATGTAGGACTGCGTCGCGCCCTGGCTCATCGTGTCAGCAGCCTGTTGCCAGACGTTGTGAGTTCGAGCGGCCTTGTTGTGCCAAGCTGGCGGTGGAGCCGCCGGCACCTAAACGAAGACGTCAGAGAGCTCTTCCTTCGTTCACGTTTTCAGCGCGTTCTTTTCTCAAACGCGAATTACAGCGCATTACTGCATGCGCGCCAGAAAAACGACACCGGCGAGGGCATGGGCATAATCCTCTGCGGGAACTGATCGACTCGACGACGTTACGGACCAACGATGCTAACGATCGGTGTAAAGCAGATGCGGGTGGATAGAGGCATGTGAACTGCTTGTACAGGGACGCTGGAGCCAGAGGGACATTGCGGTAGAGAGTAGCTGACAGATTAACAGCACAGCTGAGCAACAGCTCGGCCTTCGGTGAAGAAACGCGGAAAGCAACTGATGACAGGTGCTGCCACACAACCTGTTGTTGTCGATGCGCTGCTACAATGTGGGTGGAAGGATAATGGACTCATGGGCTGTTCTACCTCGATAGCTCCATACCCCCGAATTTAGGCATAGCTCCCGAAATCGTAGGTTTCCAAGCCTATATCAAAGCTGTTGTAAACTGTTACAACGATGTTTTGTTGCGATCAGAACTCCAGCGGCAGTCGGGAGTGGAGCCCGGACCCTCTGCTAAAGCTGTTACATCGTTTATAGATTCTTTTCATCTGGGTAGATTCTGCTACAGAACTGCTACACCCCAGAGGTCATTGTTTTCTGCTTGATCGAGTTGATATCTCTCCGAAAGTGATGACAACGGACCGATTTCTCCCTGATTTTCTCTCCGCTAATGAGCTTATCGTCAACTGGTTCTTCCCATAACGCGAGAGGAAGTTAGCTCTCAGGGACTTTTGTTTGATCTTAGAGAACGGGCAACAGTGCATCTCCAGGGAGGAATAAAAGCTGAGTGTGTAATATTTTCGAGGAACTGCTACTGAGGCACGCCCTCACTAAAACTCGCAGAAAACCCGATGAAGACGTGACCTATTCATTAGAGTGTAATGAATGGGCGCTGGGTCTATAGCTGAAGATAGGGGCTTCGAGAAAAATAGCTTTACACAGCTGAGCTTTTTGATTTAGAGCTTTAGAGCTGATGTTACAACTGCCGCGCTTACCTGTACGCTCTAGTGGGCACCTGAAATAATTAGGGTGAAATCGTGCTCGTTACAATACAACCCCTGGTTTGTTGTTCGAGCGCAGATCTGCATTTCCACGTCTGTGCACACTTTGGGCTCCAGAATATAAACCGGAAGTTGTAAAGCTGAGATAAGAAGTCGAGTCCTTGTCATTTGTCGTTGTCATTAGGCCCCGTTTATACTTCGTCGCGGGGCGACGCGACGCCACGTGTAGTGGCCATAAGGCCCATGCACACTTCTGCGACAGCGCGGCGCGGTCATGTTGAAGCATAGAGCCGCGACGGCTGCGGCGCGACACTGCGACACGTGCCGCAGGGAGGAGCATGCACACTCTTGCGACTGTCGCGGCGGCTATCGCAGGCGACGCCGGGCTGAGTGCCGCAGTCTGCAATGGTTCAAACCATTCCTCGGAGCGCGGCATCCACGGAGACGTCGGTCCCGTTGCCTGAAACTGTGCTCTAAACGCGCCCGCGCCGCGACCGCCGGATTTCGCGGAGGTAGCTGTCACCCCACTTGCCGCGCCACGGTGTCGCAGAAGTGTGCACGGGCCTATATTGATTGTGCGACGCGATCAATTTGGTCTCATTGCGTGGCCATCGCATCGCGCCGCGTCGAAGTGTAAACGGGGCCTTAGATGCCCATTGTGATCGTTACCATTCTTTGCAGAACAAGCACAATCGTCGTCGAATGACTAAATGGCTTTCTCACGCGTCGCTCCGGTAGAGGTCAGTGCAAGATCTTATCAAAACTTCCCAACAAAAGAAGAATTGTTAAGGAATACATATACCAAAAGAAGATCCAGGACAAAGGACAAACACGCAGGGGCAGCTCTCACCTTAGCCGAAGCCGGAAGGCTCACACGTGCGTCTGTATCGTACGCCATGCGTTCCCATGCGTTCCGACGTTCCTGGACAGTACGGGACCAGTTGGGCTCGTTGACGAACACCTAAACATGGAGCTGTGTTATCAACGGAGACAACAGGTGGATTGGCCGAGCGGATTCCATTTGATCGAACTGATCGGTAAGCGATCAATATATTGATTTTCGTTGGAATCCTCTCGAGCAGCTATAGGTGACGTTGGGAGTGTTAGCAGTGGAACTGAACTGAAGAGGTTAACTCTAAGTCTATACTAGATTTGGCTATTGGTTACTGAGGGTGAAAAGCAAGTTATTTTGGCCTGGTGATCACAGAGGTGTTCAATAGGAATGACCACATTAGACGCGTATGTATTCCCGCCTAAATGTCTTTGAATTTGAACCTAGCGGGAACTAGTGCATAGAAGGCCGCGAGCGGAGAAGTGTGTTGTAGTCAGTCTTGCATCTATCCGTGCTCCAGCTTCTTTTCAGGAGTTCTCCGCCGACAAACTTATTACTTTCAGTAGTCCCTTAGGCGTACGGTATACTCCCGTCTGCTGCAGCGGCGCGCGTCGTGAGCCACCGTCGTCGCTGAGGCTGACATAGTTCACGCAATTCTGCAGACGGCGACTTTTGCAGAATTTCATGCTGGTCAGCTAATTCAGTGAATTTTTTCTTGTATTTCTTTTTGTTTTCTTGACCATATCGTTCGTGTTTTCGCGTTTTTCCCATTGCATCGCCTCCTCATCCGTATAACGTTGTAGGATTGTTGCTGCCAAAGGGATATCGTCGATGTTGTCTTGCTAGGAGGGTTTCCGACATGCCTGTACGGACTCGCGCATTTTTTCGAACCCCCCTGTAAATTGCCCAGCAAGAAATTCGGCTTCCCGTGCCTTGAGGGAGCTCACAAAAAAAAAAGGAATGCAGGAATCAGCACTCAGATGGGAAAAACGCTAGAAAAACATCTCGAAAAATAGGCGTTCAATCGGCACATTTATATGCCGGGCACGTCACCAGAACCTCCTTTGACTTGCCCGGCACAGAAGTGCTGGTTGCCGTGCGGGCGAGGGACCTCACAAGCAAAACAAAGCCCGAAATACCTAGTCATAAAGAAACCCACGAGGGAGAACAATAAAAACATCACGTGACCACAAAACCGTCAGTAGACGCGGTTGAAATCAGTACGGAACTGTCATGAACGCATGAAGTGTCGAAATAAGTGAAGGGAAGTGTAAGGATAGGGCACGTAGAGCGCTCCCCTCCGCGAACGTGACGATCATCGTGCCGTCGTGCGGGAGTATGGCGAAAGTATGTTCAGCTCCCGCCACTAGGAGGTATAACACTCCTCTGCGACGCGTCGCGGAAGCGATGGCGCGACAGCTGATAACCGCGATACCTACTGCGCTGTCCGCCACTGCAGCGAAGGCGCAGTCCCGGGTGGAAATACCGTACTCTCGCCTGCGTCAATGACAGTTGCCCGCTGCCCGCGGCCGTCGCGACGCCGGAGTATATCATAGGCCTTATGCGCGCAAAAAGTTGGCTCTTTGGCGTTAGGGTACCAAAAAGGCTCCACTATGCGGATCCCCAGAAGTACCTAATCGCTGCGGAAGAATATTGTATCCCAGGGGTGCATCACGCTTCAGTACACTTCAGTAGTCAGATAAAACTGTATCCACAATTTATTCCGTCGAAAAAACTGTCTACACCCTTGTCTTGCACAAATTTTCTACAGGGTCTTCCGTCCATCCTATAGTTCCAGCTAACGCTATTAAGGTTCTAAACTTGCTACGAAAACACTAAGCTATCTACTCGAAGACTGTTCAACTTACTTCAACTGGAGCCATTCGATAACCATAGTAAGGCTAAAGAGTTAAGGTAAAGAAGAAACAGAATCCTAGAAAAAATCTTGAAGACCTAGGAGGCACAGAGCGTCAAAGTGGATCGCGACCCAGTGTTTCCTATCTTTCTTTATTTTTTAAGAAAGGGGGTAATTCCCGTTTTAATTCCATGAAAACTTTACAAGAATTGGGGCACGAAAGTGCATCGATGTTGGTAACTGATGCAGTCTTTGAGCTAGGATTCTAGATTTGACACTAGATAGGGTTTGGCGAGGTGTGGAACCAAAGAAAGCTAGCAATGATGCGAGAACCCTGCAAAAGTACTTCATATTAAGAAACTCAAAAGAAACCAAGATTGCAGGTGGATGGGAATGGTTGGTGTATATGCAATCTGTTATAACAGTTTAGGACGTGAAAAGGAATGGGATATGGAGTTCAAAAAATTGATATGGCCATTTCAGTAAATGTGCTTCGAAATTCAACTTTCACGAATATCATGAAAGCAGCTGCAATCAATATTTTCGGAATATATCCTAATGGTGAGGGGGTGTGGTGCTTCATTCACATCGCTTATCACCATAGTAGTGGAGTTCACTGCTATCTAGCCAACTAGAAGACCGTCATCTGGGAAAGATAGTTATAATTGGATACGACTGTGGCTACCAACCGATTATGTGGCTAAATTAGCAAACGGCCTCGACCGTGAACGCTTAAATTCTGGTGAGAATCCGCAGCACCAACCTGCCAACCAACTCCACTATAAGTCGCTTGTTCAGGGACTTCACGACGCATGACTATGCCGCGGAAGGAAGTGGAGGAAATCCAGGATTGTGTCAAACTCCTCGCCACACGCGACCTTCCTCACGGCGAGGAGGAGGTTCGCTTTGAATCAGTGTCTGCTCCCGAGTGTATGATTTGGTAATAGACCTAGGTAAAGGAGGAACAGATAATGGATCCTTCACGGACACTGAATGAGACCATTTTGGAAGCTCTTATAGTTAGTTAATCGTTCGATTTGCAAGCTTTCAGTCTCGACCAATACTTGTCTCTGGCTGCCATAAGGGCTCTCGAGAGCGCGACGCTTTCCAAAACTTTGCGCGGCGAATCCGCGAGACTTGCGATTGTCAGTTCTACCGACGGTGCCGACGAGGTCAGCAGTCTTCCCCTTTCACATCCTTGTGTTACCTTTTGTGCTGCCTTTTGTTATTCGCCTTGTTATCATTCTCTCACACACTTTACTAACGCAAACTCATTGCTATTCATTCTTACAAGTCCTCTTACCACACAATCACCTACTGTGCGCCATATCCTATTCCTTACAGGTTCTATATCCTCTTTTACATCTTTGTCGTATATGTTTCATAACTGGTTTAGTTACCCAAGTTTGTGATATAAATCGCGTGCCACTCGTTGGTGTGTGTGTGCGTGTACCAGTCAAAATTCCCCACTGAACCACGAAAAGTGCTTTGTTCTGGTTTTCGGTGTTTTGCATAGCATCCTCCTGCTTCACTAATGAGCCAGTGGGGTAATGTAATGATAAAAGGTTTGTATGAGGTTAGTGGCGACATGAACCTTATTAATGTTTTATAAAGTTTTCTTTTGTTTGAACTTGTTGAGCACTCCAGATGCACTGGTTAACGACTACCCACTTCCCTAAGCTATCTTTTGCCTTGCCCTAGAATTGTCTTATATTAGCACGGGTTGTCCCGGATTCAACTCAGATCTTCCGATTAAGACTACAAACGACGCACATACTGCGCCGATGCCAGCATTCTGTATCCCAACGCCAACTAGATAACGGCTGCATAAATTCACAGAATTCAAACACGATATTTCTTAATTCTCTGCGCCTAATCCACTGTGGTGCTTCCTGAGCTCAGCCCCTAGATACAAGGTCTTGCCTCTTGTCCTACCATTTCATAAGGGAATCGCCAAATGAACTTTAGGTGGATGGGTCGCCTGTCTTGTTCACCATGGTAAGAAAGCAAATTTGGTGAGAGAAAGGGTGCATGTCGCGAATGTGGACAGCGAGGGAAGTGGGAGCGTACCAACCAATCAGAAGCAATCACTACATCGAATATGCTCCAACCAATCAGGGTGCCGATCCTGCACCTCCTCTCTTACTGACTGCTACGACCATTCGTCGCGTCCTGATTGACATGCCCCTTTCCATCTCGCAATGCTGGTCACATTCGCGACTAGTACCAAAGAAAGGTGCATGAGTGCAGTGCTTAGCCTTGATTCTCACGCCACCTGGTCACGATCGAGACGCGGGTCGGAGCGGTGCTTCCATGCCTCGTGCTTGCTCAGACTACGGTCGCGCCATGTGGGCGTGGTCTCGCGATCCACTCTCCTAAGCGCCTCGTCAGTCAGAAGCGTCTTCACCGTCACCTCTTTCTCGACGCCGACACCGTCAGCGCTCTGGTCACGACGCCATACGTCCTCCTGGTGCTGGTGATACTGCTGTTGCTGGTGGTGGTACGGTCGCGACGACGACAAGTTGCCGGTGGAGCCGTAGCGGGCCCTGTTCGCCGACATGGAGGTGAAGGTGACCGGCTCCGGTGGCGCTGGGCTGCGCCTCACCGTGATGTGGTCGCGCTTGAAGCCGGTGGGTGGCGCGAAGCTCGTGCCGAACTCGTTCTGGTTGATGTGCCGAACTTCGTGGCGGATCTTCTGGTTCGAGATCGTGTCGCCGACGAGCAGGTTCGCGTCCACCTCGTCGACATTTGGCGCGTAGTAGGTGTTGCAGGGCGACTTCGGGTCCGCCGAGTAGCGCGAACGAAGACGGGGCGGGTCGGGTCCGTGGCCATGGTACGGGCCACCGGTCGAGACGTAGCCCTTAGTGTAGGCCACACCGCCGAGCTCATAGCCGGAGCGCGGACGCTGCTCGTGCTGGCTTCGACGACTGCGTGTCTCGTACGAGTAGTCTGGAGGAGCTGCCGGGAAGTGCAGACCTTTGGTGAAGTCCAGCCCTCCGCATTCATAGCCAGGAACCCTGAAAAAAGGACATAAGGACAGGAGAGCTGTACTGCACTAAGCAGGCGAGACCTACTCTCTCGGCTCGCTGTATCCCCGACGACGTGACTGCGGCTGTACTTGGTAGTAGGCCGGACCGTATCGAGGCTGAAGCGTGTGCGTGTACGTCCTGAAAACGCCACGGAAATCAGAAGTCGATTCTAGCACTACCATAGGCAGCCGACTGACTTCGCTTTCTCTATGAACTCATGGGGCGAGTCGGCACGTGGTCGTTCGTGGTGCTGCTGCTGGTAGTACATCGCATGCGTCGGAGTGGTGGACGGAGTATGGTGCTGGCTGGGGTCGGCCGGAGTTCGCGAACGAGCCCGCTCGCTCTTCTCCCTAGCATAGCGCGCCCATTCCGGTTCCTGCAATTCGTCATCAGAATTCTGTGGACAAAAAAAGGAACAAAAAAGCCTGAAAAGAGCCCAAAAAACTGGTAAAAACGCCTTGTGCAAGACTCCGCCTGTTAAAGCCAGGACCACGCCCCGCTGATTCTCCGTCCACAAGTGGGGATTCAAGAAAACGCCTGTAGCAATCAAAAGATTGGTGAAGTGGAACTCTACCCACTGCAGAGAAACTCCGCCCACTCTTGTGGTCTACGAGTAGTGTGGTTGGCTAATGATAACTAGAACTGATAAGCGATGGGAATCACCGTCACCGTAGAAAGTCAGTAGAACGTCTCATCTCTAGGTCCCAACACCTTTACTTGGTTCAACAACAGCAATCAATATTGATCAATAAAGTCGATGATTTCGGCACCTGGTTGATTGATAATATCTTATAAAGGATAAAAGGATAAAGGACGGCGTTACTCAATCCCTTCTGGGATGCGCCACCGCATTCTACTTCTACGGGATGTCGTGGAGGCGACATGAATGCGTATTTGGCCATACAATGACTTGCGGTGGCCAGCCGATGAACAAGTCAGCGCTCTATGCTTCCCAGACAAGTCTGGTACCGGAACCTGTCTGGTATCGGGTGCACGCGACAGTCGCGCCTCCTCCGACTGCACTACACGCGCCCGTTGATAATATCTTACAGTATGAAATTTGCAAAATTGGTCCCTATTTATTGAGAAAGTTACGAGATGCCATGCGAAATATGTGCAAAACTGCGTTTGGGTCGAATAACGGTGCAGTGCACCTTCTGACATCATGAGGCAAGTCCGAAGTTTTGCGTGAATTAATTGCCCCTTTTAACTAGGAACTCGTTGAGAGGTCTTTAATAACATATTACCCAAGGAAAGACATTTAGGTGCAACTTGGCCATGAGCATCCACATGGCATTCCAAAGGCGATCGTTCATTTTGAAAGAACGAAGACAAGACAGCCACGCCCTTTTATCCAGGACTCCGCCCACAGTGAACGATTATTCTTTTCCATCGATGTTTGCCACCGTCACCGGTTATGATATTTATTTCTGTTTTTTTACTAGTGTTAAAAATTCTAACCCAAACTTCAGTAGCGTTTTTGAAGCAGGACTCCACCCACTTAACTAGGATCTCACCCACAATTAAAAGTTCTTATTTTACATGAAGAAGGATGAGCAAAGTTGGAAATATTACACACTTATTCTGCCGCAAATGGTTCTCTAAGGCCTAGTTTATAGTTGCGCCGCCGCGCGACGCGGAATCATAGACGGAATAGATATTGATGGGGCGGCGCGAATAATCGATATAACGGCAATCGTGGTGCCGCGCTGCGCGGCGGCGCGAGTATAAATTAGACATAAACAACATAAATTAACCTAGACCACTGGGAACATTTGTAAAATTTTATTAGCTTCCTATTTAAAAAAATCCATCGAAGCTTGAGGCAAGGCCTTTTCAGTCAAGTTTATTATTCATATGAATAATGCACGGTTTATAGTTTCAGTCGCCGGGGGTGGCACGGTATCATGCTGACATCGATCGCCTGAGCCATTTAATCGATATTGTTACCTTTCATAGCGCCGCGCCGCTCGAGACTGAAGTATAAATCCCGCTTAAGGCGTACCTCCTTGCTGAAGGCCTTTGGTGCTTCGACGTTGGCGATCTGCTCGAAAAAGTGCTCGCCGAAGTGCCCCTCGTCGCCTTCCTGAATATTGGTGTTGTTGGCAGATTTTTTCAGAGTTTCGCTAGATAAAAAGGGGTGAATTGCTGAAAGATGATTTATCGAATGCGAGGAAACGCCAACGCTATAGAATTCCATTTTGAGTCGCACATGGAAAAATTTTAGGTCACACATAGAAAAATCTTTCATAACATTGGCATTTTGCTCCACCGCCGTAGCCCCACCCACATTCTATCATAGTTCCACCCACTGAAAATACTCAAACGAGCACTCTACGTGTGCTGACTATTGTAGTGTACGTGTATTAGGTTCATATTTGTCTAATCAACCTAATTATTTTGTTTTCTACCCCATTCGCAGGAGAGGTACCATAGCCCCGCCCATTTTCTGCAATAGCCCCGACCACCAGAACATTTCCTTATCGATAATGATCGCTCTATTGATGCCTTACGAGCCTCACGAGTTGGTTGTGCCGAAGTATCTCAACGAACCTTGATGAGTTTGAGCGTGGCGCTCTTCTCCGGGTCAAAATGCTTGTCCACGACCGGCAACGGAATCGGCGACGTCGTTTGGCCGATCTGCTGCTGGAACTGCTCCTCGGCCGTCTCTCTGGAAAATGTAGGGAACGTGGAATAGAGAAGGTATACTGTAAGGCTCTGAGCTGTTAGCTGCAGTCACGTGAAAGGATAAAACTGTGTACTCTGGGATAAGCCATGTACTCTACTTTTGGGGGATAACAGCGCTCTTTGAACACGTAATTGTCATGAAGGGTAAGCCAATTCATTGACTTTTGAAAGCTTAGGGTAATGTGACGACCTGGGTAGGTTTCTCCATGACCTAGACGCGACAGACGATCGATTAGGAATCGCAGCCACTGCGCCGTCTGCCACTGCTCCACTCTTCCCTCCTAGTTCGTCAACGACTAACCCGCGGGTTTAGTGGGTAGAAATACCCACGATGAAGCCTGCGTCTCTAATTCTTACCTTATCTCTTCGTGACTGTCATCTCACCCCTTATACCCGACATACCCATGGGTTTAATTGTTAATGAATCCTGCTCCTGTGTATTCTACTTGCATGAATGGGGTAAAAACTAACGCTGCAAGAATCGTCTTTCACCGCAAAAATTTGCAGGGTTTCCTAATCTTTTTGCTATCAATTGAACACTCCTCTATTAATTGGACGAGTAGGATCGAGAATCATTCTAATCCCATTACTTAGTCCTATTGTAAAGCGCACCTCTGAGTGGAATAATAAATTAATAAATAAATCCTTTTATTTAATTAAAAAATTCCCAAAACGATCCCACCGTTATATTACTGCATTGATCCCAGCCTGTGAGGGTAGTTTTTCCTCGGAGCGCCAGATTCATGAACCGCTTACCGCCGGTAACAGTGAAAAATACCGCCAAACCCCCTAATATGAGATTCATCAGCATCAGGTTTGGCGGTGCTTTTCCACGTTGGGCGCGTGTAGCGCAGTCGGAAAAGGCGCCGACTGTCGCCTGCACCTGATACCAGGTTCCTGGTTCGTATTTCGCGCCCAGGCCAACCAAGCCTTCCATCCCTCCGAGGTCGGTGAATTGGTACCAGACTTGTCTGGGAAGGATAGAGCGCTGACTTGTTCATCGGCTGGCCACCGCAAGTCATTGTGTGGCCAAGTACACATTCAAATCGCCTCCACAAAACCCCGTAGAAGTAGAATGCGTGGCGCATCCCAAAAGGGATTGAGTAACGCCGTCCTTTATCCTTTATCCTAAGTGGTTGACGAATCTGGCCCAAGCAGATCACTCGTCAAAAGAACAACTTCTCCATCAAGTGCTCTCATCCTGCTCTCCAGCCTCAGCAGAATAACTGGTATCTGATTCGCTAGTATTGTTGTTGTTGTCTCGGGTAATCGATCCCGTCTCGTCGGGTGGGTGGCAACAGGCGCGTGGCGCCTGGCTGGGCTGTTACGTGACGTTATTTTTAGCCGAAGCTGTAGTGCGGCTAGATGACAAAGCCAGGAGGAACGGAATCCTGGTGAAGTGTCGGAATCAAAGTAACTTACGGAACAACTTGGGGCCGGATTCATCAACGACTTACGTAGATTTAACGGAGAAATTACAACTGAAATTCCAGAAAAAAACGCGAATTAATGCGGCTTATCAACAGGCGAAATGGTGAAATGTTGGCGTTATCAAGAATTTCGTCTGTAATTTCCGCGTTAAATCTCTGTAAATCGTGATGATCTGGCCCCAGGATTCGGCTGTTTACGTTTTCAACGTTTAAATTTTCAAACAAAAATCAAAAATCAGATCCAGAAGGAAGGAAATCTAGCTAAACGTGAAGAAACAAGAGAAGCTGCAGATGGAAAACAAGAAGTCAAACACGTTGGCTAACACACTATGTAGTTCATGGCGCGTGCTAGCGCAGTCGGAGTAGGCGCTGGCTGTCGCGTGCATTCGATTTCAGGTTCTTGGTTTGAGTTTTCCACCAGGCCAACCAAGCCTTCTATTCCTCGCAGGTCGGGGAATAGTTGCCAGACTTCTCTGCGAAGGATAAAACACTGATTTGGTAATCGGACGAGTACCGAAGCGTCGTCGTATAGGCCAAATAATACGCTCCATGACAACTCGACTCCATGATATTCCATGAAGTGGAAAGCGTGGCGCATCCCAGGAGCTGAGTAACGACGTTATTTATCCTTATAATGCAGGTCTCGGAAGTATGTAACACCCTAATTATCCTCGGAAGGACCATCGCAAGTCATTGTACGTAAAAGATTAAAGATAAATGATAAAGGACCGATAAGTCGTTACTCCTTTCTGGATGCGCCTCGCATTCAAGTTCTACGGAATGTCGTGGAGGCGATTTGAATGCGTATTTAGCCATACAATGACTTACGGTGGCCAGCCGATTAACAAGTCAGAGCTTTATCCTTCCCAGACAAGTCTGGTACCAAATCAACGACCCCGGAGGGATGGAAGGCTTGGCGGGCTGGGCGGGAAATCTGAACCAAGAACCTGGTATTGGGTGCACGCGACAGTCGGCACCTCCTTCGACTGCACACCCGCGCCCTTATTCATTGTACATGCCACTTAAAATCGCGTCAACGATCTGCCGAATAAGTAGAGAGCGCGGCGCGTCCATAAAGGGTTCGAGTAATGCCGTCCTTTGTCCATGTAGTTCAGGCATGCCGTTGGTATGCGCTACTCATCTCCGTTTTCAGAGGAAATGCTTAAAGCATGGCGTATCCTAGACTAGCTCTAAGTAGAACTATGACATTTTTCTTCGGGTTTACAGCATTAATCCTAGCATTCCTTCACGATCCCATTCTTCTATGTCCTGCATATGTTGTAGGCATATTACAGCCTGATTCTGGCTCGAAAAACCTCAGCTACAGCGCGTCGTCAATCACCACATGGTTAGACGTGCACTCTCGCCACGCTTATCAACAATTAAACCCGTGGGTATGCGGGGTATAGGGGGTAGAGATAAGATAAGAGTCAGACAGAGATAAGGCAAGAGCAAAGACGCAGGCTTCATCGTGGGTAATTCTACCCCTTATACCCACGGGTAAGTCGTTGATGAATCCGGCCCCAGCAGGACTGCAAGCGGAGCATAGCTACTCTACTCCCTCCCTCTTACGATAGCCAGTGGTTTTACCTACGTCCTTGCCAAAGCACTTTGACAATGCACTTCAATGTGGCTTCGATACGGTCCCCTCCTATTGTTAGTTAGGTTTGTTACAACAATTAAACCCGTAGGTATGCGGGGTATTTCCTCGACTGCACTACGCACACCTGTTTGTTAGGTGTGCGTAGTGCAGTCGAGGAAAGGCGCCGTTCCAAGACATTTTCAGCCGGTGGACTTCTGATAGTCTACTTCGTTAACAAGTGCTTGAAGGTGGCAAAATATTGACTTGCCCGTCTACGTATCATCTTTCAAAGTTTCTCCAGCGCCTCTCGCAGAAATTGAATGTGTGGCGCAATCCCAGAAGATTTTTAAGCTTGGTACGTAAATTCTTCTTTTATGGATTACAAAAGGTTTTTGGTTGTGATATTTCGTACGAAAGTACAAAGGATAAGGAATCAACGCGCAACACTGGTCAATCCCTGTTCGGAATGCGCCATGTACTCTACTTCAAGGGAGATCATGGTGGCTATTTGAATGCCTATTTAGTCTTTACAATGGGTTGCCGTAGTCAGCCGATAAACGAGTCAGAATTTAACCGTTGCAAGACACGTTTGCTACCAGTTCAAAGGCTCCAGAAAGCAAACAAAACGATGCTAGTCGTTAATGTGGCCTACATGGCGAGCGGGACGCGTGCCAGCCAATCACAGTCCACAAACCAGCGACCGAACTCGCGCCAGCCAATGAGAACACCGACCGAACACTATTCAACTTCTGGGCGGCACGCCCGTTTAATGCATTCTAATTGGTCTGAATCGAACCACCCTCAACATGTAGGCCATATTAACGACTAGTATGAAGAGATGGTTGGCCGCGGCAGGTACCGAACTCTGAATCAGTTCGGGATGGGTGCTAGCTCTGTGTGCCTATAAACCATCGAAATGGAAAATTACCTGATAACACGCTTGACCACCTGTAGATCAGATTCGTTTTAAGAAGTCACCTAGGTATGAAACGCCATTGGTGGTCTTCATGAAGCGGGCCTTCGAACAGCGATTTGGAGCGTACTATTCCGGCAGGGTCAATGGGTAGAGAATCAAAGTAGGGTAACCTAGCCAGGAGAACGAAATGCCTCCCATACTTGATAAAAGATCTTGGAATGCGCCGCGCACTCTACCTATTGCTATAATAACGCCGATCTAGGCTGCATGGTCGACTCAGAACTTACCTCAGGCCATGTTGTGAAGGTGGGCAGCACTGGGACAGGGGTACCATTCAGAAAGGGCGCCCTAGGTCAATACCGGATAGGCAGCAGTGTGTTCGGTCGGTGCTCTGCTCAGTTGTGATTGGCCGGCGCCCTTGTACCTCCCAATGCTGCCCAAATTCGCGACATGGAGCCTCACTTCACCTTCCCCAGATGACTTCTTTTCAGATTGTCTTCATACTGTGTAGAAATGAAGGGCACAGCGAATACTGAAGGGGAGCAGCTAGAGCCATTCGCTCCTGGTCGTCCATGAAATAGAAAAGGAAGGGCTTTCTTTAGTAAGAAAGCGGGCCTAACCTTGTGCAACCCGTAGCTCTGCCTTCTACCTGGGTTGAGCCTGATCGTCAAAGGATTCCTCATCACCAGATGGGGGAAAACATCAACACACGGCGTTCCTACGAACAGCGTAATGTGTGAAAACGCCGGATCCACCATGTGTAAAGGGAAATCCGAGACAGCCAGCGCAGAAGAGCATAGTAATAAGGGACTTTATAGCTTTTTAACTCAATATTATGTAGTACAAATGAATGACTAAGGCAAATTGAGTGCAAGAAAATTGCTAAAATTCAAGTAAATTTTAAAAAAATAAAAATAAAGCAGAATTCAACTCACTTCGAGTAGATCGGCATTGGAGAGTTGTACTGCAAATGCACCGGTTGCGCCATGCCTCTCTCCGTCACCAACAACGGCGATGCCTGTAAAAGATTACTGTAGGTATGGTGTTCTCCTAAAAAGAGTTGCTGACCGAATACGGTAGCGGATACAGTAACATGGGAGGGAGAAGGCATAGGAATAGCTCTGGGACAGACAGAAGTGAAACTAGCTTAAAGTAGATCACAGCTTTTCCTACACTTTCGAAAGGTATCTAGAAATTCAGCAGTAACGAACTACAAGGGTCAGACGTCTAAAGGCGGTAAGAATTGACCTTTTCAAGCAGAGAATCGGTTTCTGATGGCGTAAGAGCTCTTAAAACAGCGGCGTGAAAAGCGGGTGTAGTCAGTCGGCGGCGGCGGCGATGAGCATTGCGACTCCGAGGCCCGATGTAAAAAAGCAGCGAGCGGCTGCTGCCCGTCATCGTCGAGCCACGAGGCATCTGGCCCTCATTTTTCTGCACTGAAGGGAAAATTCCTTTCAAAATTAATTGTCGACACAAAATTCGAGCACAAAGCAACGTGCCACTCGCTCTCGGGGGGTTATGGTACGTTATTACTTAAGAAGTTGCTCTTCAGAATGGCGAGGTGAGCCTACCCAAATCTATCCTAGTCGGGAGGGGAAAGCTAGGGTTACAGTATCCCGCGGCATCCCACTGCATTCCACGGCATCCCATAACACGGAACTGTATGGCCATGAGTTCATCAGCAGACAGAAGCTAAAACTCTATTACAAATTCAAGGATAAGAACGGTGAGGCAAACACCGCATGCACCTTCCGACAAGGATATGTCCTTTATTCCCATATTCACCAGAGAGGATGAGAGATAATCAATGGATGGCCTATACCCTTGGTGTAGGAGCGTATTTAGCTCAGTAGGAGATGGTGCCGGCTGTCGCGTACATCCGATGCCAGGTTCCTGGTTCGGGTCTTCCGCCCAGGCAAACCAAGCTTTCCACCCTTCCGGGAAAAGAATTGGTATTCTGAATTGGTATCAGACTTGTCTGGGAAGGAAAGTGCGCTGACTTGTTCATAGCTGGCCACCGCGAGCCATTTTATGGCTGAATGCGCACTTCATTCCGTAAAAGTGGAATGCGTGGCGCATCCCGAAAGGCGTTGACTAAGGCTGCCTTTTTTCCTTCATTTGGCTTAGACAATAAATTGCGGTGTGCAGCCAAGTCAGTGTTTACTCCTTTCTTGGTAGTTCCATTGCCTCCCAAAGGTATGGAAGCAGTCGTTAATCTGGACTGCATGGAGAGAAGAGAACGAGCCAGCGAATCACAACCAGAATCGAACAGGCGCTAGCCAATCGCGGCACCGACTTTGGTTTTGTTAAGGCGTTCCGGAAGAAGAATGGATACGATAAAGGTAAATGCGGGCAAACGCGTTGCTTGTTGTTTGTTGTTCTACGACTTTGGAGAATCGTTAATGTAATTTGAATTCGTGTACAACGACTTGGAAACATGGTAGCGCAGTCGGAGGAGGCGCCTCGTATCGCGTGCACCAAATTTCAGGTTTTTGGTTCGAATTTCCCTCCCAGGCCATGTTTTTCATCCCTTCAGGGTCAGTGAATTGGCATCAGATCTGGCTAGGAAGGTAAAGCACTGAGCTGTCTATCGGATGGCTACCTCAACTCTCTGCATACGCGTTTATACTGCTTCACGATATCCCTTATTGGTAGAATGCGTGGCACACTCCAGACAGCGATTCTTTCGTCGTCCTTTATTCTTATGTCATTGAAAAGAACAGCTCCACCAGCAAAAAAAAGCTCACTGCATCAAGCCCCTCTAATCTGGGACCGGAGTCATCAACGCTTATAGCCACGGTTATGCAGGGTATAGGGGTAGACGTACCCACGATGAGGCAGGCATTCAGGAAAAACCTTACCGTCCATATCGTTGTGGGTATAGCAGTGGGTTGAGGATACTCGACGATCGTCGTGGCCATATACGTATACACGCGAGGATTCCGCGCCCCACTGACAATTTGGCGCTCCAGTGAGATCAACTGTTCTAGCGAGAGGCTTAGTTCTAGCTTAGAGTTGATTCAGCTCATGAATACGAATCGCTACCCACTGATGGTAGCAGGTACAATTTCCATACGGTATCTCTACCTATACCCACTGTTTGGTGAATCCGACCCTAGGTGTCCTATTATGAGGTACTAGGAGAGGTCATGACAATATCCCTAAGGGCATATTCATACTTTGCGACGGGGGTGACGGCAGAGACGGGAGCGACAGGGCGAAGGATATGTATCGATCAGTGCCGAGCTGTTGCATGGGACAAATTTACAGGCATGCTTTGTTCTGTCGCTCCTATCGCTGCCGTCACGGAGTTTGAGCAGGCCCTTAATTCCCTTGCCCTTGCCCTTCGTTCCCTTCATGAATACGAATCGTCCCCGCTACCCACTGCGGGAGGTGGGCACGATTCCCTTGCAGTATCTCTACCTATGCCCACTTCTTGGTGAATCCGGCGCCTGATCCATCCATATAGATAAGGTTCTATAGTAAGGTTTTCAAAGATCAGAGCTCGGATTCATCAACACGTATACCCAGGTGTATGCTGGGTATAGTGGGTGGAGATACCCACGATGTGGGTATACCCACGATTACGGCATAAGGTATAAGCCTTAACCACCAAATCGTGGTTATATCAGAGGGAAGAAAAAACCCTCCGATCGTAATGGGTACATCAGTATACCCACGACTCTCTCGCGCCCATTGACAAAATGGGAGATCAGCTGTTCTCACGAGAAGCCTAGTTGTACCTTACCCTTGATTCCTTTCATGAATACGAATCGTACTCACTACCCATTGCTGGTAGTAGGTACGATTCCCTTGCGGTATCTCTACATATACCCATTGCTTGATGAATCCGGGCCCAGGAAAAGTCGAAAAGAAAATACGAAGCTGTGTCTAAGTCACCTTTCAAGAGTGGGCGCTAGAATGGCTTGAACACTGCACAAAGAACGAAATTTGAAAAAAAATATCTAGAAGGTTGGAGTAAATGGTTTACAACTAAGAGGAAAATTTTGCTTCAAAAAATGTGTGCGGGCCTAGAGGGGGGGGGGGTCATGGTGAATATCTTCCCCCCATTTTAACAAGGTCAAAGCAGTCCTAAATTTCTTTATACGGTTAACGCCGGACATCGCGTTTCTATTTCAAAAATTTTTGACCAGGTCGTCAAGATTTTGTGCAGGAAAATGAAGGTGGATCCCTCCCGCTTTCTACACTTGCATCAAAAAATGATCGAGTTTCTTTTTTCAGCACAGTTCTGCAGAACATTTCTGTATCGCCGCTTCTGGATATAAGTTTTTTAAACAAAGGAAAGTTCTAGCTCAACCTGGTAACCAGACCAGAGGCCAGATTCATCAAGCGCTTATCGGCCGATGGTGGTGAAAAATACCGCCAAACCCTTCACATGGGATTCATCAGCATCAGAATTGGTGGCACTCTTCACCGTTACCGGCCGGTAAGCGCTTGATGAATCCGGCCCCAGGTTCAGCCAGCCAGTGATCATCAATCAGACAGCGTTGGCTGTTATTTGTGAAGGAATGGGGTCGATCGCCTGGCGAGACAGAGTTACCGTAACCACAACTGGCTTCTAAGCGCGTAGGAGAACGGGGGAACAGTGCCATCGATAAGCAGGTGCAGTGTACCGCAACGATAGCCGAACAATCTGCTTCCGCCTGCCAACGCCCCGGTGAGGGGGGAGGGGACAGCTGCACCCCGTCGTTGAAATCTTCGTTCGGAAACAGCGTTTAAGGCCCACGTCCACGGGACGACAGTTGTGCGCTCCAGAGCGTTCCGGAAAGAGAATGGGAAATTGATGGAGGCAGGGCAAAGGCAAAGAGATCGTGGATGCTAGCCAGTCTTTTTGCGGGATGCGCCACGCGTTCTACTTCTAAGGCAATCTGAATGAGTATTAGGCTTAAACAATTAATTCCGGCGGGCATCCAAGGTATAAGCCAGAGTTTTTTCCTTCTCAGACAGGCCCTATACCAATCAATCGCCTCCTAATCCAAAGATGGAACTAGTCGTTAATCTGGCCTGCATGGAGATGAGAGAATGAGCCAGCGAATCACAGCCAGAGTCAAGCAAGCGCCAGCCAATCGTGGCAACGACTTTGGTTTTCATAGGGCATTCCGGAGGAAGAATGGTCCATTGGTGATGGCAGGATAAAAGTCGTCGATGTTAGTCAATTCCTTTGCGGAATGCGCCAGGTATTCTACTTTTACGGACTTTCGGAGACAATCTGAATAAGATTTCAGCTTACATTTGCGGTCGGCAAACATCGTGTAAGTCAGAGTTTTATTCTTCCCAGGCAGGTCTGGTACTAATCAATTGCCTTCCAACCCAAAGATGGAACTAGTCGTTAATCTGGCCTGCATGGAGAAGAGAGAATCAGCCAGCGAATCACAGCTAGAATCGAACAAGCGTCAGCCAATCGTGACAGCTGCCTTGTTTTTTGAGGCGTTCCGGAGGAAGAATGGACTATTGATGATGGCAGGATAAAATGATAAAAGTCGTCAATGTTAGCCAATCCCTTTGCGGAATGCGCCAGGTATTCTACTTTTACGGACTTTCGGAGACACTCTGAATAAGTTTTTTGCTTACACTGACTGTGGGCAGCCAAAGTATTTATAGGTCAGAGTTTTAATCTTCCCAGGCAGACCTGCTACCAGTCAATCGCCTCCCAATCCAATAATGGAACTAGTCGTTAATCTGGCCTGCATGGAGAGGAGAGAACGAGCCAGTGAATCACAGCCAGAATCGAATAAGCGCCAGCCAATCGTGGCAGCAACTTTGGTTTTCTTAAGGCGTTCCGGAAGAAGAATGGACAAAGGGTAACGATGGATGTATTCATTCCGTCTGTGGAATGCGCCACGCATTCTACTCCTACGGAATGCCATTTGAATGCGTATTTGGACAGAACTTACGACTTGGTGTAGCCTGTCGAAGAACAGCTCAGTGTTTCAACCTTCTCTGGAAAGTCTGGTACTCATTCACCGACCCGAGAAAGAACGGCACTTGTCGTTAATGTGGCCTACATGACGAATCGCAGCCAACCTCCGGGACGACCGATCGAACAGACGCCAACCAATCAGGGCGTCGCTCTGCCGTCTCATGGGAGTCCTTCGTTGGCCTGGGCGAGAAATCCGAGCCAAAAACCTTGAATCGGAGTGTACGCGACAGCCGGCGCCAACCCGACAGTGCCACTACGCGCCCACGGCTCATATAAAGGTAGGAAAGAAGAGAAAAAGAGGAAGAAACAAAGCAGAAAATGCGAGAAAAATCCACAGCAACTAACCATCACTCGAGATTCCTCCTTCTGTTCCACCGCCGTCGGCTTCGGCTCTACGTCTCCGACCGCTTCCTTCTGTTCATCCGCAGTCGGTTGCGGCTCTTCTTCTCCGCCGACCGCGTCCTCCTCGACCTCGTCGATCTTATTCGGCAGCATCTTCAGGTTGGGCCTGGTGTAGGAGAACGGTATGAGTGCCGAGTTCCTGAAGTGCGAGGCGATCGCCTGCGGCACCCAAACACCACCCACATACACGTCGGCCATGGCCGCTTCTCTGCAATCACCGAGTGTACTGCTGAAAAACTGCGAGCACACGAGAAACGTTCAGGCACTAGGTTAGCCGGTGATCGATAATCGATTAGTTGAATTGCCTTAAAAATATGGAAAAATCGAACGAAATCATGCGAAAGCTGATGGGATTTCTACGCATTTATTTATTTATTTATTTATTTATTTATTTATTTATTTATTTATTTATTTATTGAAGGGATTTCAGCGCAAACTGGGTGGAAATGCTACTAAGGAGTTAGATTTAGGAAAACGATAGCAAGAATTGACTGGTCAGCCCGCCGTTTGTAATAAAGTAAATAGAAGAGTATAAAATCAGAAAATTTTGATTTTTTGAATTTTGATTTTTCTAAAAGTGGTTTGTTTCGCCACCTATGTATCTTCAGACAAACCATTTTAAGTTCAAAATTTTTCATAAATCTGAAGAAAAAAAGTTGACACATAAGGTACATATGTACAGCCCTGTAACATAACCACTTCAAAATGAAAACATTTAAAACCTAATTAAGCATGACTACCTTAAATTGGGCATTTTTTAAAAATAAAACTGAACATCTTCCTAATCCAGGTATACATTGATTTAATGCCTAACTAAAAGCTAATTACGTCTAATTCATTTTGAAAAATATCCCTTTTCATTTATTTTTATTTTAAAGATTATTTTGAAGATGTTGTGCTCCAAGTCAAAAGTGTATGGTTTAAAATAGAAATGGTACATGATTGAAGAATAAAAATTTTTGTTCTTTATTAATTAACCACCACCTAAAAAGAACTCATTTAAGCGTTCAATCCCCTATTAAATGAAATATACCTAAAAAGAGTTAAAAGGTTCGTTTCGCTACTACCTTGATACGAACCTTTCCCCCTTCCCTATGACTAGTCATTTTCCTTCTTTCATCACCATCACTTCTCTGGCGCTGATCTTCTTGCTCATCGGCCATCTTGATCTGCGGCAACCGATAGCTCATCAGCCCGAATGATCGATGAAAAAAAGGCAGTCCGAGTCGAAAGTGAGGGGTGTGCAAAAAATTCGAATAAAAATTAATTTCCCTTTTACAAAACGAACTCAGCGAATATGGATGGCGCTGAAGCTCTAACATCGGAGTTTTTTTAAAAGAAATTTCAAATATCGCTTTGGGCGTTTTCTAGACCAGCTAGTCTTACGCCATGCTAAGAAAATCTTTATTTTCAAATTGGCTGCACTGCAGCTGCAGTTTTAAGGGAAACTTCTCCACATGGCGCTTCGGAGGAGTACGGGTAGCAGAGCTGAATAGTACGGTACCCTTAGAAAGGACGCATGTAGCGCAGTCGGAGGTGCTGCCAACTGTCACCTACACCCAAACACGACTCCTGGTTCGGATTTCCGGCCCAGGTCAACCAAACATTCCATCCCTCCGAGACCGACGAATTCGTACCGGACTTATCTTCAAAGGATCAAACTCTAATTTATTTTTCGGCTGGCCACCGCAAGTCATTGTATAGGCCAAATACGCATTTAAATTGCCTCCACGATAAACCCTTACTTAAATGAGCGGAAGTAGATTACATGGCGAATCCCGAACAAGTTTTGTCTGACGACTATTTTCTATACCTCAGGTTTTCAGGTATAATTGGCTTAATCGTGTGGAAAAAGATAAGTCCTTAATATTAATAAGCAAATGGGCAAATGTCCATTATATGTGCTCACCCAAATATTTCGAATAACCGAATATGTATATTCGAATAGCGACGGAATATTCGAAAAAAAACATTCGAAAATCGCGTTTTCTGAACGATCGAATGCGAATATTCGATTTCGAATAGAATTATTCGAAATCGAATGTTCGGATATTCATTCGGGCACAACTATAATGTCTATTCAAGCTGCTTCACCGATATGCCGTCGAATTAGAATACGTTTTGTATCCCAAACACTGAATGGTCAACGCCGTCCTATATCCTTTATTCTTTTGCCCCTTACATTACTGCCTGAGATAAGTTCATTCAGATCTATCCTAGTCGGAGGGGGGGGGGGGCATGCGATGATTGTGCTCAGAATCCCCTTCTTTGAAATTGTCCAAGAGGTTCACCTGTTGTCCTATTGTATTAATGGCTCTTGGGCAAATTCAAGTGAGGTGGCGGTGTGGCGTGATAGTGCCGACACAATTCTCACCTTAAGGTTCACTTTACAAGCACCACTTTGCCATACGCCCACAAAATCTAAATCGTAACCTTAGCGTCGGGTGAGGCGTACTTTGTGCAATCGCAGAACCAGGGTAGGGAAGGGACTCCAGGGTGTGTGCCGTCCAAGCTACTGGTGTGGAAATTGCTTTCGGCGCTCAGGGAGAGTCCGCGGCTGGGTTCTGTACTCGAAGAGCGACGAATCGCGTACGGCAGGAAAATGCGCAAGAAAATGCGTCAAGATCACGTATGCGTCAAGGACCCTCAAATCCCGAGTAGTCACCTGAAATGCAAATATGCCACAACACAGGAGAACCGAACCCCCGACCTCCCCCGCATGAAGCGATCCCCTCCTATCCACTGCGCCACCCGCTTGCCCGGTGTGCCATCGCGGGCGCACAAGACATCGACATCGATCGAATGTCGACGTGGACGCTGACGCGCGATCTCTAAGCTAGGAGAGCGCAGACAGCAAAAGATTATGGTGTAGAAATTGTGGCCGTATATTAGAATCATTTCTGTGCGCCTCCCGACTAGTATAAATCAGCTCATTCTTCTCAGCTTAGCTTCACATACTATTGGTGCTACTACACGTTTTAATCTCACAATATGCATGGTCGATTTATACCACTGTATGTATGTGTATAAGGTTCAAGTTTGAGATGAACTTGTGCATCTCTGACACCGTGACGTGATGTGGTTGCAATAACCACTTTAGAAGCGCAGTACTCAGATCAAACGTAGCAACAGGTCAAATATCTAGTTATCGGTTTAGCTGCCCACGATTGAGGTAAGCTCCTGCATCGAGCTAGGTAACGACCTAATACTGCTTTTTAAAATTTTACATGCATTGGTACTCATAGACAAGGGGAAGCTGTTTTCATTTCAAGCTTCAGCGACGCGAGGAGACAGTTTAAAGATTCTCCTGACTAGACCTAGATCAAACCTCAAATTGCATTTCTTTTGTCATCGAGCCGCTTCAGAGTACAATAAAATCTCAAAATGTTTAAACATTCCCAATACACTTCGTCGATTTAAGAGACTAGTGAACCAGCTTCTGATCGAGGCATAGTTGTTCCTAACATTAGTTGTGTTCCAATCTTGTTTATGTGAGTTTGTTGTTATTGGTGTTCTAGTTCACGTTCACATGGCGGTACATTGTTATGCTGTTCATGTAATAAATAATAATAATAATCTATAACACCGTCTGGCCCGGTCACGGTAACCATTTGAGAGAAGCAGTGACGGTGTCAGGCGTAGCAATTCGTCGAATACCCAGTCGTACAGGACCTGTGTCAATGGCCCGCAACAAATTCGCACGGAGAACGTGAAACATTCTTTTAAGACAGAAGGATCAAGAACACGAACAGAAAGGGAAATAAGCTGACGTTTACATATTTATACGATTTTCACGTCAAATTGGACATTTTCTAACCAAATTGGACACTATTTTAAGCTGGTTTAAAAATTTTGAAAACAAAGCAAACTCTTCCAAATCAAAATGAGCTTCTTCTAAATAAAACTAGAGACTAGAGTCTTAAACTAATAGAATAATTGTTTGTTCGAGGGTAACTTCACTGTGGGCACGTGTAGCGCAGTCGGAGGAGGCGCCGGCTGTCACGCGCACCCGATACCAGGTTACTGGTTCGGATTTCCCGCCCAGGCCAACCAAGCCTTCCATCCCTCCAGCGTCGGTGAATTGGTACCAGACTTGTCTGGAAGGATAGAGCGCTGACTTGTTCATCGGCTGGCCACCGCAAGTCATTGTATGGCCAAATACGCATTCATGTCGCCTCCACGACATCCCGTAGAAGTAGAATGCGTGGAGCATTCCAAAAGGGTTGAGTAACGCCGTCCTTTATCCTTTATCCTTTAACTTTACTGTAACGTTATTTTAAGTTTTCGTTCACCTACCCAATAAGTGAACACATTGTTTGGATTTTTTATGGAACTTTTATTTTTCGAGGAAAAATAGTGATTTGACGCTTGTTTAAAAAAAACAGGAAAGCACTCACTTTTACCAAAAGACGATTGCGCCATGACCTCAACGAGAACATTTTGATCTTTATTCGATTGATAGCAGAGTTTCTGTTTGCATTAGGTTTGACATCTGTCAACGATGTAACAAAACCTACTGTAAAGATCACACATCTTCTCACTTTGATGGTTCATGTATGTGGTATTATTTACACTACCAATCAAAAAAAAAGTTGCGGCGTACTTTTTGAGTGTATAGCGCGATCTGATCTTTTAATACTCTGTATGCTGCGCTTCAAGACGAACTAATGGTAAGATAGGGCAGACTTGAAGAACAACATCCTACAGCGCTGTTAAACGACATGCCAAGATTCAACGACAGTTAGACATGGAACTGCAAGACAAATTTCAATTTGTTATTTTTCCTTAAAAATAAACATTTATAAAAATATTGTAGTTATTAGGCCTGTGGAGAAAACTATTTCAAAGAATATTATACCAAATTTTTCTTGAGCAAAAAAATTATTCTAACGATTTTGAGAATCTCTAGATTAACGTAGAAGAAGCTCATTTCGATTTGAAAGAGTTTGCTTTGATTTCAAAAGTCTTAGGCCCCGTTTATACTTCGTCGCGGCGCGATGCGAATGTCACGCAATGGGGCCAAATTGATCGATCGCGTCACACAATCAATATGGCCACTATACGTAGCGTCGCGTCGCGCAGCGACGAAGTATAAACAGGGCCTTAGGGTGGCTTCGAAGAGTGTCCAATTTGATTTGAAGGGTGTCCAGTTCGACGTTTATTTATCGATTTATTTTTTTATTTAAAGTACGTGATAGGGCGCCAAATACAAAACATTATAAACAATCATTAGAAAGCATGATAATAATGACAATTTGTTAAGTAAGCTGAATGCTCAGGAACAAACTCCGAAAAATACTAAAAAAAAGAGGGAAAGAAGGCAAAAAATTGGTCTTCATTGCCCAGCTCTTTAAGAGGACATCATCTTCAGAATCTGAAGCCGTCTCTAGAAGCACAAGTCCTAGTTCCTCTGAGCTCAGCTAAAATACGAACAAATGAAGAAAAGAAAGCAAAAAAATCAAAGTCTTTCTCGTTCTCAAGCTCTTCAAGAGGGTATCATCTTTAAAATCTGACGTTGTCTCCAGAAGCTCAGCTCCTAGCTCCCTTAAGCCTAACCCAGATACCAGCTCTTCAGGAGGGCACCACCTCCAGGATCTGAGTCATCTCCAGAAGCTCAACTCCTAGCTCCCCTGAGCGTAGCCCACATACCAGCTCTTCAAGACGGCACCTTCTTCAGAATCTGAAGTCGTCTCTAGAAGCTCAACCCCTAGTTCCTCTGAGCTCAGCTCAAATACGAACAAATAGAAGGAAAGAAAGCAAAAAATTAAAGTCTTTCTCGTTCTCCAGTTCTTCAAGAGGGCAGCATCTTCAGAATCTGAAGCCGTCTTCAGAAGCTCAACCCCTAGTTCTTTTGAGCTCAACTGAAATACGAACAAATGGAAGGAAAGAAAGCAAAAAATTAAAGTCTCTCTCGTTCTTCAGCTCTTCAAGAGAGTATCATCTTCATAATCTGACGTCGTCTCCAGAAGCTCCACTCCTAGCTCCCCTAAGCTTAGCCTAGATACCAGCTTTTCAGGAGGGCACTACCTTCAGAATCTGAAGTCGTTTCTAGAAGCTCAACCCCTAGTTCCTCTGAGCTCAGCTCAAATACGAACAAATAGAAGGAAAGAAAGCAAAAAATTAAAGTCTTTCTCGTTCTCCAGCTCTTTAGGAGGGCACCATCTCCAGAATCTGAGGTCTACAGAAGCTCAATTCGTAGCTCCCCTAAGCTTAGCCCAGATACCAGCTCTTCAAGAGGGCACCATCTCCAGAATCTGAAGTCGTCTCCAGAAGTTCAACTCCTAGCTCCCTTAAGTTCAGCTCAAATACCAGCAAATAGGAGGAAAGAAAGCGAAAAATAATTGATTCGGCATCGACTGAGAGTTCAAAATACATGCCGAGCTAATCTATTCTTACACAATCAAGCAGTCAAGTTACAAAGCGAGTTTAATAGAGTCGATTGCACGATAGCAAGGACGGCGCCGCAGAAAATCAGGCACAGCAGCAGCAGCCGAACTTCTTCAGAGCCGCTTAACATCACCACATGCACCGCCGAGAGTGCCCATTAAACACAACCACTTCCTACGAGAATACGGGCTCATAGCGTTGGATACGAGCTGTAATTGAACTGAAGCTGGTGGATAACAGCCAAGGGCCCGAGACTAGCGGAGCTGCGGCGGTGGTCCGATTGCCCAGTTTGACCGATGAACCCCGTTGTCGGCCGCAGACGGATGGAACATGACAGACGAGTGTCTACCGCCACGAAGACCGGGTGGCCACTACGACGAGTAACCCGGCCAATACTAGGCCGAAAATAGCGGTGTTAGAGTGATCTCTAGCAAAGTGGTGCCTAGCGGAGTGAAGAAGAACTGCCTCAAAAACACCGGCACCTGTTAGGAGGAATGCGAACCCAGCTCATCTTCCACTACGACGGCTCGGCGCTTCGCTTTCACGGTAGCTGGAGCTCAGCTGGGTCCAGGTTCATCAACCGTTTACCACCCTCCAACTGTGAAAATACCGCCAAACTTGACGCTGGGTGAATGTCATATCAGGAGGATTGGCGGTATTTTCACCGTTAGAGGGCGGTAAGCGTATGATGAATCTGGCCTCTGGAGGTGTTGAGCTCGGTGTCGTCGGCTGATGGAGAAGAGAGGTTGCTCGCCGCTTCAACATTACTCTTCCGGGCCGTGTTCCGCTGTCCAGGCAGAGTGATGGTTAAACTGGAGCGGCTTGCATCCCCTCTGGCGCTGGACGTAGTTGTAATGTTCCATATCAAACCATTGCGTTCAATGTGTCACCTACACTATTTCCACGTCGAACTGGATACTTTTCAAATCAAATTGGTCATTTTCAAAACAAATTTAGTTACTATAAGGAGATCTTTAGGGTACAGGACCCGCCCCGGAATCGTGCGCTTAGAAGGTCGTAGGTGTAGAACTTTATTTTCTATAGTTTAAGAGCAAGATGGCCTTACGGCAAACATTCTTTCTAAGCTGATGTTTTTTTAAAGCTTTCACTAAATACTTAATGCCGGACTACTCTTCGAAAAAGTGAATAGTAGTCCTCGCAAGGTGTGTGGAAGACCTACGAAACGCTTTCTTGTTGGTTCTATAAAAATCAAGTCATAATCCCTGTTTTTTCGATTTTTTCTTCTCTTTGTCAGCATTTTTCGGAGTATACAGCTTGAAGAGTAATTTGCATTTATTTTCATGTTTTTAACATATTGTTCTTTTAAATAACGAAGTAAATAAATATAGTATTAGGTCGTACCATAAGTCATTGCAGTTTTTTTTCAACGATTCACTGCAGATTTCGCCTGTGGTCTCTTGCATAGCTCTGCACAGCTTTCGAAAGAAAATGATTTGTTCTATCAGATCATCTATTGCATTTCCTTTTTCATCAAGAATTTTGTCAATTTTTAGGTCGCTGAAGTGAAAAGTGAAAAAGCGAAAAAGTAGCCATTTGCGCACTTGTTCTCTCCGCTTAGGTTTGTAATATTTTGCGCAGTATTTATAGCATTTAAAGGCAATGTTTTGTACTACAAAAATATGTGCTGGTCCTATTTGTTCATTTGTCCTTTATTGATTTTTAGGTCATCAAATTGGGACGTCCGAAGGAGAATGGTTATTTTTGCCGACAGCTCCTGCTCTGCGGTTGGACTTTTTGGGTTGGTGTTATATGTCATTCGAAAGAAAATGTCTTGCTCTATAAAAATATGTGTTGCCTTTATTGATTTCTGTTGAACATCAACAAAATGCCAAAAAGAGAAAAATTGTCTTCGCCAACAACTCCTTCTCCTTCTTCAGTTATTGACATTCGACAGAAATCAGCGTGAGCCAATAAACGCGACACAAATTCTTACTGAGCAAGACATCCAAACGACATATAACACCATGCAAAAAAGTTCAACCACAGGACCGGAGTTTTGGTAAAAATTCGGACGGAAAAGTCGGAATTCCCAATTTGATGGCCTAAAAATCAGTAAAGGGCAAGTGAGAAAATAGGACCAACACATATTCTTGTAGTGCAGAACATTGTCTTCCAAATGCTATAAAAAACTGCGCAAAAATTCCACACCTTAGAGGAGAGAAACGACTGCGCAGATGGCCACTTTTTCACTTTCTCACTTTTCACCTTAGCGACCTAGAAATTGACAAAATTCATGATGAAAAAAGAAATGCAATACATGCTCTGATAGAGCAAATCATTTTCTTTCGAAAGCTATGCAGCGCTATGCAAGAGACCGCCGGCGAAATCTGCAGTGAATCGTTGAAAAAAACGGCGGGGACTTATGGGACAACCTAATAAATTGGAATTTTTCCAAAACAAATTGGACACTTTTCTAAGCTAACCCTAAGGCTTTTGAAATCAAAGCGAACTCTTCCAAATCGAAATGACCTTCAGACACATTAAACTGCAGACTCAGTAAGATGGTTAGAATAATTTCATATTCGGGGAAAATTTTACATAACTTTCTTAAAATTTCCTCTATTTTACCTGGCCGTGTAATAATTAGTGTAATAATAATAAGGGTAATAATTTTTGAAAATTTCTATTCTTAGAGAAAAATAATCGATTAAAATTTATTTAAAAGCACGGCAAAAAGCAGGCATATTGCCTATTAAAAGGTCAGATCACGCCATGCGTCCAAAAAGTTCGCCGCAACTTTTATTTGATTGATCACTTACGTGAGACATCAAAGCGAGCATGTATGTGTGATCTTTTGCCTTTCGAAGTCAAAGCGAACTCCTCTAAATCGAAACAACCAAGTTTCAGGCAAGTTAAACTCCAGACTCAATGAAATGTTCAAAATAACTTTTTGCTCAAGGACGATTTGGTATAACTTTTTTTGAAATTGTTCAGATTATCTGTCCAATAAGTGTGATAATTTTATAAAATTTTTACTTTTAGAGAAAAATTATAAATTCAAAAGCAAAAATGCAAAAAATATTAAATTAAAATTTCTCTTGAACCAATAAGATTTGTCCTAAACCACAGCAAGAAAGCAATCTTGTAACGATTAAGAGAGATAAGATCGAGCCATGCGATCAAAAAGGCCAGTGCAACTTTTATTTGATTGATATTGTAAATGCCATTTACATGAAACATCGAATTGAGCATATGTGTGTCTTTTACATTTCTTTTCGTTCTTTAAAACAATTATGGACCTTCGCTATGTTTACTAAAAAAATGAGAATTTTATAAAATTTCAAACAATGTGTTCACTTATTGAGAGGCGAAGTTAAGACTTCAAAGAAAGCTCTACCAAATTCTCCTTGAAGAAAAGAAGGGCAAAAAGAGAAGGGAGCAAGCATTTGTTTATTTAGTTGTTTATTCATTCAAAGCACATTATAGCGTGCTCAATACCGAAAGAAAACAATGTAAAAATACAGATTGTCATTTATAAATCCTCTGCGGTGGTTTATTAGCAAAGCTGGGAGATGATATAAGACTGAATTAATAAAACAGTCAGTTATTCAGAACCGATGACTGCATCAAACATGGGTAATTAAACCCAATCATTAGAAAAAATAGTTAAAAAGTATGGCAATAATAATGCAGTCTATTAAGTAAGCTGAATTCTCAAGAATAAACTCCGAAAAATACTAAAAAAGAGAAGGAAAGAAGGCAAAAAATTGGTCTACATTCCCCAGCACTTTAAGAGGGCATCGTCTCCAGAATCTGAAGTCGTCTCCAGAAGCTCAACTCCCAGCTCTAAGCTTAGCTCAAATACTAACAAAGAAAATAAAAGAAAGCAAAAATGTAACCTTTTTGGAGAGTCTAATGTAGAAGAGGCTCATTTTGATTTGGAAGAGTTCGCTGTGATTTCGAAAGTCTAAGGCTTAGACTTCGAAGAGTGTCCAATTCAAAGTGAAAGAAATGTGTCCAGTTTGACGTGGAGTGTCTAACTTGACACGAAGAAAGCCTAGTTCAAACGTAAACTTTATCTTTGCGTAATTTTCACCGTAACACATCTGGAGATATTAATTAGTTCTCAAATGAATCATTCTGGATTCAAGGACCCCTCTTCGCCTTACACCGACAATCGCCTTCATCTTTACTGTTGGTCAAAAAATGGCAGTGAATGCATGGAAAGAGGTTTCCTGGTTTCGTTGTTCTACAGGATGCAAATATTTGAGTACTCTGTGAATTGGACGCATGTGGCGCAGTCGGAGGAGGTGCCGGCTGTCACGCGCACCCGATACAGGGTTCCTGGTTCGGATTTCCCACCCAAGCCAACCGGACCTTCCGTCCATCTGGGGTCGGCGAGTTGTTACCAGACTTGTCTGGAAAGGATAAAGCGCTGAATCATCTTTTGGCTGCCCACCGTAAGTCATTGTATGGCCAAATACGCTTTCAAATCGCCTCACGACATCCAGAAGAAATAGAATGCGTGGCGTATCCCGAAAGAGAATGAAAAAGGCCTTCTTTTGTCCCTTATCCTTCATCCTTATACACTGTGAGTTGCTCTTACATTGATCTCAACCGGAGCGTTCAATAACCCCAGTGAGACTCTTCAGCTTCTGTTTTTATCAGCCTGTCCGCCCGCCTGTCAGCTATCAAATATGTTTTTTCTCGCTTTACAACACAGAACGTGAGAATGGGCGAACGATGTGACTTGAAAGGTGTCGGGTCGAGTTGGTGAATGCCGAGGCGTAAAGATTGGTGAGATTTTCATCAAATTCCCCAGACATTCTATCTTCGCACAACACACCCCGTTGAGCAACAGTGCTGAAACATAGCCCTTGGTGGCGGCTATCGTGCTCCAAGGATAAACACTGCGTGCGCCAAATTTGAAATTCGATGCCGTTGAGCGTCTGCGATGGTTTTTGTATTCTAGCTTTTGTTTCAAGAAACAGGCGCGAACCACACAATAAAGCAAGGTTTATGTTTTCCCCTTTTTTACATGAGTATTTCACATAATATTAAGTCAACAGGAATTATAGAGGCGTTATTCAACATTGTGCTAAACACCGTCTATACTCCAATCGCCGCGCAGCGCGCCATAATGAGAATTTTATCGATTGGATCGCGCGGGTTAATCAATAACCAAATTCTCGTTATGACGCGCAATTTGATTATAAATGGGGCCTTGAGGAAAATGCAGCTGAAACCGAGCAACAAAACAAAATTACAATTTTTTACAAAACCCGAATCTCCGATGAGGAACTGTTAGAGCCTTATCGGTGGTATCAGAAAATGTTGAAAATTCTGTCATTTAGAGCCTTTGGTTTTAGCATGCGTAATCAGACTGCCTCTCTCTAGATGTAGAATGCACGGCGCATCCCAAAAGGGCGTTGAATAATGCGAGACTTTGCATTCTCTTTTCTACGTCGCTTCATGCAGTAAAAACTGACAGGAAGAGAATCTTACCTTCCAACAGTAGCATACGCGCTTTAGAACTTCGCCAGTTGATGTCACATCCAGATATTGAAAGCGTCGTTGGTTGAGGCAAGTCATCCCAAAATAGGTGGACCGCTTAATTAACGCGCTCCCCCGGCATCAACTGGACGAGAAGTGGCCACAACAACATTGAGTGGCATTTCAACTGCGACAATAAAAACGCCTACAATCTTCTTAGAACGCTTGGACGGAAGACATGACGCTCTTCTTCTTCCGCAAGGCGATGCATAGGGCAACTCTGGCACGTTACAAGAATTATGGACGCAGACAATGGTAGCGATCACTCAAGCTGCTGGGCGTTGTGTGGAAAGTGTGTAAAGAGGTCAAAGATACAAGAAGAAGATACATCCGACGCAAAGCGACGCGATGGCATCTATAAAGGCCTTCGCACACTTTCGCCGCCACGCGGCGCGGCACCACGATTACTATAGATATCGATTTGCATCGCGAGGCGATTCTGCGTCTCTGCCCCATGCTTAAAGATAGGGCTGCCGCGTGGCGGCGAAAGTGTGCGAAGGCCTTAAGGCCACGTTTATACTTCGACGCAGAGCGACGCCACGCCACGCATTGTGGCCATATTGATCGGGCGACGCGATCAATGGAGATCAATACTCATAAGGAGAACCAGACCAAGTTGGACTTCTTAGGGTAACAAATTCTTCTGTCGGTCTAGGAAGGGCCGGAATGGAAGTCTGTTAAGCCTAGCTTCCAAACCACGCCCTTAAAACTTAAAAAGGTTTAAAAATTAAGTTATGATCGAAAAATTCTCTATTTGCTAAATCCTTTACACCAAATTCTTTAAAAAAACGTGAAAACGCACAAAACACGACACTGTGTATAAATTAGAAAATGAGCACTTTTATAAGATAATAAGAATTCAAATTTAAATTGAAATAGGAGAACAAGTTCACACGGACAAATAATCTCTGTACAGCTTCCTGGTTATTACACAACTACACATCTCGGTTTGCTAAAGAAAATGCAGTAAGGCATCGAAGAGAAGTGCTAACGGCGATCTTCGAGACGTCTCCGAACTAATTCGAGACATCTGTCAGCGAGCAAATGTGAAAAGCGATGAATGAACTCCAGCTGCAGCACGTCCGTCGGCCACACCGCCGCCGTCGAGCTGTGGCCGAAGACGATCATCATCAACATCATCATCATCGTCTGGTGTACCGAAGGCAACACAGTCGGAAGGTAGCCAGCAGTCCGAGGACCAGATAACCGCCGGCCGCTGCCCAACAGTTGTAGGCGTTCTGGTGGAACAGGCTGAAAGTAGTAAGCGTTTGTTGGCCGAATGCGACCATTTTCAAAAGTTATTGGCTACATAATGATCTTTCGCTCTGGGGCGGGGGGGGGGAGGGTGGACCATGTGCTGTGGCAGGTGATCAAAATGGGATCAATAGGATTATCACTGCTTGGCGCCCATGTTTTCCTGCATAGTACGCTTGAACTTAGATATGGCGGGAAATAGTGGCGTTCACTTCTCGGGAGTTGTCGTGTTCTCTGCTAATACTCAGACAAACGTCGTTTAGTAACCGAGCATGAAAGGGTTTGAAACCCTGCCTTGTCTCAGACTCTAAGTTGGTTAATAGCCGACAATGAAAAGTGTGCGGTGCCTTTTATGCCGCCACGTGGCGCGGCACGACGATCGAAATAGATGTCGATTTTTCACGCTGCCCGGACGATACCTATTCCAACAATAGTGCCGCGCCGCGCAGCGGCGCAAGTGTAAACTAGGGTTAAGGCCCCGTTTATACTTCGACGGCGAGCGACGCGACGCCACGTATGAGGGCCATATTGATTGAGCGACGCTATCAATCAAATTGACCGATTTACATGCCGTCGCGTCGTTCGGCGTCGTAAGTATAAACGGGGCCTAAGGGGTCGTTTAGTGTGCGCGCCACGACTCGATGTAATGGTAAGCCTCCATATCGATCGCACGACACGATGAATCGATATGGGCGCTTATCATCAAATAGCGTCGCGTGTTCACTAAATCCCTAATGGCCAGATTCATAGGCCAAATCACAACCAACTCGGTCACTACGCTGCATCGCGTCGGCGTTGGGGTATGAACAGGGTCTTAGGCCCCGTTTATATTTCCGACGGCATGTCAAGTGGCCAAATTGATCGATCGCGTCGTCAATCAATATGGCCACAATAGGTGGCGTCGCGTCGCTCGACGTCCAAGTGTAAACGAGGCTTTAGGTCGTTGATAAACTTCCGCGACCAGTCGCCGACGAACCACGGTAGTATAGCTGGGCAAGAGGAAACGAGCGGCTTGGGAGTCGAAAATTAAGTGGGCCAGCCACGTAATGCACTTCGCAAACATCCGCTAGATAAGAGCCATCACCGCCTTGATTCCTCGAGAAGTTAAGAGAACACCACGACATCCACCAATGCATTGAAAGGACTTCTTCGTGAAAACCCTGAACGAACGATATGACGCTCTTCGTGTCCCTCGAGCGAGGATGATTCATTGGAGCACTCTGGCACGCGGCATGGACGAATGTCTCGATCAACTCGGTGGTGAACGGGACGACTGATAATACAGGTGATAGGCGAGAAGATTAGCTCTCTTAGGTAAGGTGGGAAGAAGGGCAGAAAAAATCTGCTGGGGTCCCTACGTCAGACCTCAGCGGTCAGATAAAGGAGCATTCTTTGGTACACAACAAAGGCTATAAAGGATACACTGAAGCTACATTATACACTCACCCGACGAGCTCCTTCTTACGACAGTCCCAGTCGGTGATATGACACTTGCTGTTGTCTTCCTTGGGCAAATCTTCGAATAGACCGACCGACTCGTTGTAGTACAGCCCACCAAGGATCGACTGAAAATCGCCGGGTTTTCGAGCATCTCATAAATCACTTTGAAACTCAGTTTTTAGTACATTTTCCAAAAAATAAATGTACATGAAAATCTTGACACTAAACACTCACTAGGAATATAATTCCCCAAAGGCTCATGAAGATCATGAACGCCATACATGTGGGACCGCAAGCCATGCCCTAAAAATTGAGAAAGTTTAAAAATATTTTTGCGTAGTAGAAATTATAACGGCAACAAACACAACGAGTACAATGAGAGAATGAATTACTAGACAGTTACGAGACGAACAAGTATTTAAAAAAGCAGAAATTTCTCTTAATTTTTTTCTAAAATATCTAAAAATAAATTTCATGTTTATCTAATCGTTATCCTATCTTGAATTTAATTTTTAGCAGTGATCACACACATAAAACCATGCATTTAGACTTACTCAGTGACATTCGCGAAAATAATGGCCGTCTTCGACTTTCGTGTACAGTTCTGCATAACGAAGACATAAACGCCATCAAAAATTGTAATACTGTCGGAAGTAGAAAATGAGGAGAGAGTAAGCAACAATAGAAACAGTAAAAATAACATAAAAATAAGATACAAGAAAGCTGAAACCAAAGAATAAAAAATAGTTCTTAGACAGTAATTATTTCAAAAAAAAATAAGCCAAGTTCTGAACGATCGTGCAATCCATCGTTGATTCGGTCGCCTCTGAATGTCGTGTAGACTGGCACTGATATTGTATGGTTGTTTTGTTGTTATTTTTGTTTATTTGCTTGGAAATATTGCTAGACGTATGATGGGGCACACTGCTTCCCTCCCGACTAGGAGAGATTTTTTCCGCAAGTTGTTTTCGAAATATATTTAAATATATTTATCTTCGCTTCTGTAGTCGATTTTAGTAATTTATTTGCAAAAATCTAAAAAATCTTGGTCTAAAAAGCTGATCGAATTAGTGGCAAAAGAGGCTTGTAGCGCTATTGGCAAGGAGTGACACTAGCAACCGTACTAATCGAATTGAGTGCGATTCCTGACCCAGCCTATGTACCTGACCATTTGGAACTTCCTTGTCAGTGTGCTGGTGGTTATTTTCTTGACAAAAACACTGGTTTTTACAAACTAACGAATTTCATGGGTGCGTGTAGCGCAGTGGGAGGAGGTGCCGGCTGTCGTGTGCATGCGATACCAGGTTCCTGGCTCGGATTTCCCGCCCAGGCCAACCAAGCCTTCCACCCTTCCGAGGTCGGTGAGGTTGGTACCAGACTTGTTTGGGAAGGATAGAGCGCTGACTTGTTCATCGGCTGGCCAACGCAAGTCATTGTATGGTCAAATACGCATTCATATCGCTTCCACAACATCCCGTAGAAGTATAATGCATGGCGTATCCCAAAAAGAGATTGAGTAACGCCGTCCTTTATCCTTCATCCCATTCCCTCAGTTAGGTTTTCTTCTCGTTCGTTTTATTCTTATTTAAAGCATCATTAAGCAGCTTTTCAACATGACACTACTACGACGTACTACACCGGACAATTTCCGGTCAAATACAAAAAGAATCACTTAAAGTGCAGTCCTACAGAATATGCATGCTTTTTGAATTACTTTCCCTAGCCTCTTTTTTCTAAATATAATTTACAAACAGTTTTGCAGCAGGTTTCAATGCAGCAGGTTTTTTCAATATAATACGATAAATAGAAAACGGCCATTATTTTCGCGCTGTAGTATAGCCCAGCAAAATCGATATATTACATATAATAGCAGTGCAAAATTATTTCTCATTTAGAAAGGAGAGTTTTCAAAGGGTGAGCTTAACCAAAAAAATGAAGAATGCAAAAATTATTTCTTTCAAAAAGATTCAAAACAGAAATTGTGGTTACCTGAGTTGTTCGCACGGTTTATGAGCGTTTTATGATGATTGATGGATGAGCAGAGATTTTAGGGTTTAAACAATGTGAAGAATAAATCGTCTGGAAAGTAGCATTTTGAGAAAAAATCTAACAGCAGGACTCAACGCTGCAAATGGAATAGACGAACTATGGCCGTATTGATTCTATGAGGAACTGAAGGCAGAGTTTAGTTGCATCAGAAGAAAGCCGAGAAAAAACGCGGATTAATTCAGAAGTATTGATTCGTTCAGTCTTTTGCCTTTGCTCGAAGAACCAGTGTCGAGGTCCCGACACGATGAAGTCGACACCTTATCTTGCTCGTCGACGCCAAACGCCGCCTTATCAGACGGGCGAACTGCAAGGAGCCTCTCTTCCAGCTTCTGATGCTGGCTGGCCAAATGATATGCTAGTACACCTGGTTCAGGCTTAAAGGATAAAGGATAAAGGACGATTACTTAACATGCTTTGGATACGCCATGCATTCGACTTCTGCGAATCTCATGGAGACGATTTGAATGCGTATTCGGACAGAACAGTGACTTTCGGTGGCTGGTAGATAAACAAGTCAGTGTTTTATCCTCTGGAGAGGTGAAAGGCTCAGTTGGCCTGGGTGGAGAACCAGAACCATGAACCTGGAATCATGTGCATGTGACAGCCGGCACCTCCCCGACTGCGCTACCAAGTGCTCGCAAATATTAGGTTAGCGTTTTGAGTGCTTTACTTTGAACTACCATAACTTTCTCAAATCTTCTCGGATTTAGCCAAAATAAGCACCGTTCGAATCAGCACACCTTTGCCAACGGGCCACCAGTCGACTTACTCCATCAGCGAAAAAAATTAGGTGGTCGAGATTCGTTCGATTTTCCTTTCCTCTCATTCACCCACTATCGTTTGAAACTCCTTTGGAACATGGACATACGGCGTTTGGATGAGCTGTCCTTGCATTTTCATAGCCTGAAGGCACTGGTCACGCCCATGCATCAGCCGAATGAAACCCGGTTTGCGAGTCTGGTTTTACTGCTCAAAGTTACCTGCTGTCATTATTCGCTGCAGCGCAAGTTTTCCTTTGTTAATTAGGGGTTGCTTGGGTGATAACAAGTTTATCAGCCCTCTCGGTACGATAGTCGTGGAGTGCATGCGTGTCTGCCTCGCGTGACCTTCTTCCGAGTGAATAAGGTCACCTTCGTTCCAGGAATAACTGACGCAATTTCACCTAACGTGGTTGTCTGCACACCTCTCCGACAAGTCACTTCTAGCTCACGATAGGTTTTGGCTATGGTATTTCCATCGCAGTGACTTATTCTTCAACGTCAGGCGCACTTTTTCGAAATTCAACGCTTCCTTTTTTGATTCTTCAGTTGATCAGGGTGGACAGGCACCAGCTGTGTCCAACTCCGAGAGTTTTGCCGACCGACTCCAGCACGAGCACAGGTGAACCCTCGCAACACCGGACGACGTCCCGAAAACGGGGGGACGAGCACAGGACACTTGGGGTCGTCGGCGCGACATCCTCGCGAAGACTCCCTCTTGTGCAGCGGTCGTCCTGCAGTCATCCTGTGGACGTCGGCAGCACAAAGAGTAAAGAGGGGTCTATGTTCTGGGGAAGACCTCCACCCTTTCAGCGGTTGTCCCTCCACTAGCCTGGGACGACGTCAGCACGAAGATCAAAGGAGCCGACGTTCTGACGAAGACTTCCACACCTCCTGCGGTTGTCCCTCACACTATACCAGGACGACGTCAGGTCGAAAATAAAAGGGAGCCTTGCAAAAGAGGTTCCTTGCAGATAGGGAATGCCCCTTCGGAAGCGTTTGCTCAGCGGTAGACACCCGAGCCACCTGCGCATTAGTCTTCTACATACCTCTCTGCAGGTCTCTGCACTAATTCAAGCATACGTCCAGCTAAAAGAAGCTTAGCAGACCTGCATAGAGCTAGAGTTATGATCCAAAGCACAGTCTATGCAAACGCACTGCAACGTTTGTGCCTACATCCTCTCAAAGCGCACTCCAGCCTCATGACATTTGCCGCCAGAAACGGCATGTCTTAAGCACACAACAGGTCTTCACACATCTTGAAGCGTTCATATAAGAAGACAAGAGAAAAGGAGGAGAAGAGAAAAAGGAAACAAACTACATAAGATCTCCCTCGGAAGTCCTCAGTAAGGAAGGGAGATCTTTCTTGTTATAAGAGAACTGACCTGCAACGGAATAATATCCACTAATAGTCCCGACTTAATAATAGCAACAAGTAGTAGTAAACCTGAAACACGCAGAATGCGAAGAATCCCAGATGTAAAGAATGACGAGGAAACAACAGTAAAGAAAACAAGAATGCAAGTAAAGCGCAGGCGCTCTGGAGTAAAGCGAGTAAGACGGCGGACAACGTGGACATCGAGTGAAACGGCTCCAATTGCAGAAATTTAAAGAATTTCATCGAATAAAACGGGTCCAGCTGCAGAAATTTGAAGAAGTCCATCGAGCAAAGCGGCTGCAACTGCAGAAATTTAAAGAATTTGACGCCGCCACCTGACGTCGGTCGCTATACGCAGGGTGTCGCATCCGTACTTTGGTTTATCGTAGGATACATTTTGGCGCCATGTGTTCAGCGGTAGTCCTCCCAAGCATTGATGACGTCACAAGGAGCGTATTGTCCAGCGGTAGTCGCGAAACGCGTTCGGTATGTCGTCCGGACAAGTGAGGTACGACTGCAGCTCTTGAGCAAGAGTCTAGACTCCTGCCGACGGTCTGGCGTCGTCCGGCGGTTCGTCCCCAGCGATTTTTCGCAGAAAAAGGGGGCGGATCGTCCAGCGGTCGTCCCTCCCAGCTCTCAGAGAAGGCAGGCATGGAACCAGCACTGCTCTCACTTCGCTAACCAAAGACATGCCCAGTTTACTGACGTTGTTCTCCCTCCCACGAAGAACGTGGCTACGGAGGAGGACGACTAAGGCAGCACAACGCAGTGCGCTAATGTTAGTTTGCACGCATTCGTTCTGAACTAAAGTCTAAAAGACGGCCTTACTCAATCTCTTTTGGCATGCGCCACACATTCTACTTCTGCGGGATGTTATGGGTGCGTTTTGAACGCGTTTTTGGCCATACAATGACTTACTGTGGCCAGCTAATAGACGAATCAGCGCTTTACCCTTCCCAGACAAGTCTGGTACCAATTTACCGCCCCCGAGGTATGGTAGGCTTCGTTAGCCCAGGAACCTGGTAAGCGACAGTTAGCACCTCTTCCGACTGCGCTACACGCATCCTGCGCAGAAAAACCGAATAAAAATCAACTTTTGGACTTCAAGACGGTTTGACGAATTTGGGCCGGCATCAATATTTCACACGAAAGTTTCGCTTTCAAATCCTTCAACATTGTTTTAAACACTCTTTTCCAAGAAGCACTACACTGTGTACACCACACTACGCGTACTCCTATCAACTGCAGGTTTCAGCTTTCTGAGGAATTTGGGCCAGTAAAAGCCAACCTGTTGACCAGAGATCTAAAGGAGGAATGTCGAAAAGTTATATACCAAAGCAATAATTAAGAAGGTAAGGATAAAGGATAAAGGACGGCGTTACTCAATCTCTTCTGGGATGCGCCAGCGCATTCTACTTCTACGGGATGTCGTGGAGGCGACATGAATGCGTATTTGGCCATACAATGACTTGCGGTGGCCAGCCGATGAACAAGTCAGCGCTTTATCCTTCTCAGACGAGTCTGGTACCAATTCACCGACCCCGGAGGGATTAAAGGCTTGGTTGGCCTGGGCGGGAAATCCGAACCAGGAACCTGGTATCGGGTGCACGCGACAGTCGCGCCTCCTCCGACTGCGCTACACGCGCCCAATCAAGAAGGTAGCACATCCATTGCAAGATTCACTTGTCTCTCATCCTCCTATAGACGAATTGTTTGCAGAATTTCTCATTTCTAGATATGTTGTGGTTTGTGATCATCGTTGGCTTTTCTTCTAAGAAAACCTCTTCATTTTTTGTAGATTCTGCTTCAACGATCTTCTATTTCACTAGGGCCCGGATTCACGAACGCAGACGTACGTAAACTCTACTCCGGTTTACCTCGATTGCCACTTAACCGCCACATTCCGGAAACTTACCTCTATTTCTGATTCATGACAGCCAAAGCAAGGGTTTTGCTCCGCTGCCAGGAAAAGATTGCATTGGGCCAGAAATGAGCATCGGAGCAGATCCCTTGCTATGGAGGTAAATGTTACCCGACGCGTTGGCGCGGTAGCATTTACCTCGAAACTTACCTCTGGTTTTCCCCACTGCGCGTTCAGGAATTGCGCGTAAAGGGCACCACACACTTCTGCGGCAATGCCGCTCGCCGCTATGGTTAGGGATAGAGGAGCGGCAAAAGTGTGCGGGGGCCTTAAGGCCTCGTGCATACTTCCCGTCGCTGTGAGGGAATCGCGGCGATGAGTTTTGCAGAGCGACGCGAAAGAATTTGAACTTCTCAGTGCTCGGCGCATCGCCCGCGAGTAGGGGGAGTGGAGATACGTTTTGCACTTACCTGCCGCTAATTCGTTCATGAACCAAGGCCCAGGGAAGGACGTCAACTGGAACGACAACAGTTATATTTCAGAGGGACACGGCGTCCGCTGGTGTGATGGAAACTTGGTACATTGTCGCCATAACATTGCTAGCACTTGTAAGTGGCTCCGTTTAGTATTTGCTCTCGACCGGTTGTAGAACAAAGAACAAATTGGTGACATCTAGGTGCTAACAACCGGAATATTATTTTGCGCCCTATCCGTTCGTGGTATCTATGTCACTTCGATGTACAGCTCCGGGTTTGGCTATTTGACTTTCTATAAATGCATTATATCGACGTGTTTACTGATTATTCTACTCGGTTGGTTTATACCATGTGTCTTATGGTGAGTACGAGAACGTATGTCATAATCAACAATGGTCTTGACTCTTAATGCAAACGATCATCCAGTACAACCGCGTGTGGAAATCAGTCTTTGAAATGAAACTTCGCGCCTTCTGAGCCTGGCATTTGGCCCAGTTTCTTTTTCTGGAGGGTTATTTTCCTGCTTAATCAGCTGACTGTAAAGCAGAACAGTCTATGGGAGCGTTTAGTGTGCACGCGACGCGATGCTATGGTAAGCTCCTATATTGATTCATCGCGGCGCGCGTCCGATGTGGAAGCCTACCATAAGGTCTTTGTTGTATTAGGTTGGTGCATAAATTGTCGGACATTTGGGGCATGAAATATTTATTGTCACAACATACGAACAACAATATCAAATCATTTGAAGTAACCACTCCTTACATCAATTGCCTTTCGCCAACGTGCTGGTGGGTCATGGATGCCTTTTCTCCAAAACGTGGCCGGTTGTGATTCGAAAAATGTGAGCAGCGCCTCCTTGACATCCTCTCGGTTCCTAAATTGCTGGCCGTCCAAATAGCGTTGAAGGCTTGAAAGCAAATGACAATCAGAAGGAGCGAGATCTGTTGAGTAAGGTGGATGTGGAAGAACGGTCCTTCCATAGTCCGCTAACTCAGCGGCCGTCGCTCTAGCAATATGCGGTCTAGGGTTGTCGTGTTGAAAATACACCTTCACTTGCTCTCCTCGTGTAGTTTGAAGGTGGGCCCTCAACTTCCTCAGTTGGTTGACGTAAACCTCGGCCGTCACTGATATCCCTTCGTCCAGCAGCTCCCAGTATTCCACGCCAAGAACGCTCCACCAAATGCATAGCATCACCTTTTTCACGTGAAGGTCAGGTTTCGGAACGTCCTCTGCCTCTCCAGTTGCGTCAACCCACTGTGCACACCGGTGATAATTAGAGTATCCGCTTCTCATCCCCGGTGACAAGGTTGTCCAGCCATCCGTGGGTACGTCTGAGGGTAAGGAGAGACAGAGCGACATCGGCTCTGCGATCCATGTCATGTTGTGTCAAGTCGTGAGGTACCCAGCGACCCAATTTTGGCACCTTGCCAATCGACTTCAATCCTCGAACGACTGTTGAGTGACTAATACCAAGAGTGCTTGATAGTTCGCGAGTGGTTTGGTATGGGTCCGCTTTCACTCTACTTCGGAGGCCATCCAAATCCAGTGTCATCGGGCGCCCTTCTCGTTCATTATCTTCAACGGAGAATTCACCAACTGCAGGCTTCGAGAACCACTGGTACACAGTACTTCGAGCAGGAGCACTCTAGTTGTAAACATCCTTCAGGCGACGATACGATTCGTGGGCATTGAGGCCAGATTGATGCAGGAATAACATGGCGTGCCGAATATGCGTCTCAGTTGGGATGAATTGCGTAGCCATAATAGCTGACGTTAACAACGCAGAAGTAAATGTTAGGAACAGTTTTGTAGCACTCTCCTTTCTCTATCGATCGATCATTTACGCGTTGATACATGTGAGAAATTTGGCGGGAAAATGCGCTTTCAATCCAGGAGGGATCAAATGTCCGAGAGCTTATGCACCAACCGTATGGAGTACTTTGATTATGGGTTGGTCTTCGTTCCCGGCACTGTCATCATCCCCACGGAACCTCGAATTACGAAATCGAGAAATGCAAAAGACGCCCGTCTTGCGGACACCCAATCAGTTTTCATCGAGTACTCGCTTCCGGCGGAGTGGCGTTCTATCCCCCGCCCTTTAAACAGAGGCGTGGCAAATGTCTGCGTCTCCACTATCTCGTAAGGCAGCCACTAGACTCTCGAGCAATTGCAGGGGGTTGGGGGTGGGCGGGCCAGGGGGATGAGGGGATAGAACGCTCGACCCCCCTCGCTTCCAGACCTGCTCCACTTATTTTTCAAGAGACTGCTATATTGGTCCAACTAACCTCGAGCGGCTTCCTTAGAACTGCGCTAGTAATAGTGCCATTTTTACTAATACTCAAGTTATCTGTTCGTTTAACCTTGGCATCGCTTCTGAATTCTATGTACTTCTGGATTGTATCATAGTTATTGCACAATAGTAGACTACGTTGCTGAAAATGCCCTAAAAGAAGCACTCAGATCGATAAAGACCCCTAGAAATCACAGGTTTTCAAAGGACGTTGAAGTGAAGAGGCTGACTCTCTCATTCATTCCCTTCCCAAAACCGCTTTGAAAAACTGCTTCAGGTCACACTTTTCCATCCTTCTAAAAGCCAAATGTGGGTAGTAGGAGAAAATCCGCCAAACTAACAATGGTAGAGAAGGCTACCGCTCATATAAAACAAAAAATCTTCATCATGTTTCGAGACATATTAAGAAAAGCACAGAATGTGAGCAAATTAGAGGCAGATGTGATCACTAGCGTTTCTATCCGCAAACTGGTCACCAAATGATGACATTGAAAACGCGCTCTGATGCTGCAAGGCACCCAATGTACCCCTGCCGTTGCCGCTGTCACAGACTCCTGCCGACGACGTCGCCGACGCTGCCACAGAATCTGTCGACGACGTCGCCGACGGTACCGACGACGTCGCTAACAACAGGTGACGGCGACGGGCTTACAGTAAACAATCCCTTACGCTTGACGTCTCTACAAAAACTACCCTGCCGTCGCCTTGCCATTTTAATTAGTTGTTCTTCCTTTATGTTATAGGTGCTTAGCCCCTTCCTATACTTTTCTCCTTCTACCTGTCACTGGATTTTGTCCTATTTCTAGGCTATAGATTTCCGGTTTTTGAACCAAGCAGTTACGCGTTAATTCCACTCCTCACTCATCCGATTTTTTTGTAATTTCTTGACTCATTGCTTCTAACTATGTTGTTGTTTATGCTTGCATTACTTCTTTAAGCAATAATATACACTCATGAGTTCGAAATTATGCGTAAGTATATAGTAATAGCTTTACTAGCACTAGTAGCGCCATCCTCCGTCTAGGAATGGGCTTGTTTTGCAAACATCTCACTGTACATTCAGAATGCGACTGCACGCGGAACGCGTCTGCAATATTACGAGTTGCCTCAGCTTAAGAATGTTCGAACTTAAGCTCGTAGAGCATAATCACTCGGCAATCGCGTCGGCACATCTTTCTTTCAAAGCCCCAGTATATCGTCCCGAATGAAGGTAGATGAAAATGTGGAACATAATTTCTGTTTCCCAGAATTTGCAAAAAAAAAGAGAAAAAATGCAATATGGGCGGGGCAAGGCAGTAACCTTCACCAACCCGCCTAAGATCCAGCTTATACTTCCATCGCCGCGCGACGCGATGCCACGTACAGAGGCCAAATTGATTGATCGCGTCACTCAGCGTCGACACCACCCGGCCAGAGTGAATCGCGTGAACTCGAGACCCATCGCGCACCTCAGTGTGGGATCCCATCGTTCTTGAAATCAGCGCGATGAGATTGATCGCGTTGGATTGGGTCACGGTATTGCTGCTCCAGTTGTCCTTTGCAAAAATCTGTGCACAATTACGTGCGGGCAGGTACGCAATATGCATGACTGCATCGTCGACTGCTCGGATTGCTCATCGTCGTTTGAAACAGCGCAACGCGATGGGACGCATCGCTCCATTCCAATCGCGTCGCCTGCAGATGGAAGTATAAACGGGGCCTAATACATGCTAGAGCGAGGCTAGGCTCGCTGAAAGCTATTGTACCCGCACAATTTGTCCAAAGCCCGTTCTACTTAAAAAATAAAAAGTAATATAAAAACAACAGACAAGCCATAACGGCACAAGGAACGCGGCGGGTGCCTCGGATAGGATTGTACATGCCCAAACTTTATGGTTTCGCGCATTGTTCTATAAGTTCGCGACAACTCGTTCTCGCGAACTCGCAATGCGGGCACGGCTAACGTTCGATTGCAAAAGACGAGTTGTCACGAGGCTACCGTATCAATACGATGCGAAAGCCTATTGTGCCTATTTGGCTTCTGGTATTCCAAGGTTGTTTCTTATTATTTCTCTCGTTTCTCATGCAGACATAAAGCACTAAAGGTGGATTGAAGGAGGTGAATTTACAAAAGGCGATCTAGCGATATTATTGGTTAAGTAAGCATCCAAATTACATCACAGGGTGTAAAAACACCAAAACGCAAAGCATGCATACTAGTTGAACCTATAAATTCGTCTAATTCAAAATGTTCAATTTTCTCTGGTGATTGCGTATAATCTAGTTTAAGTATTTCAGGAAAACGGATAAGAGAGACGTCGTCCTAAACATGCGGCTTGGTCAGTTAATCGTGTTGCTCAACTTTGTTCTTGTTCTATTACAGCCTATACTGTCATTCAATCGAATGATTAGCGTAGTGTTTCCTGCAAAATTGCGCTGGTTCTCGAGGAGGAGTATTCAAGTCATCATTTTCGTTATTGTTGTCATCTCTACAATCTACTCGCTTATCTACAGCTTTCGTGAGTTTTTGGAAAAACGCTGGCAAACAGACGTGAAGCAGAAATTTTCACTTGTTACTGAGAAATATTAATTGCCTTTTTCATATTCTCAACATAGGGATGTGTTTTTATTTATTTATTTAAGGTGTAGACAAGAGTCTAGCATCGCCACAACACAATACGATATAACGCTGAATCATGAACGGCACACTAACGATACTAAAAACCTCCTTATAAAACCTAACAATCAAAGATTAAAAGGACACAAGTTAACTAAGACTTAATTCTTCAAGAAAGATTAAAATCCTGTTAAATTCGGATGACCCATGTGGAAGCTAATAAAGCATTAATCGGCGTTTACCGACTACCGTACTACCGAGATGGCTAAGTCACGGTACATGTAGAGAACGAAAACGTTTAGTCAAAAGTGGTACACAAACAAGGAAACAAACGAACAAACCTAGAGTTAGTAGTATTGGAGAAAGGCCAGGATAGTGATGGGTCGCGAAGTCCTCCCGCGGCGTTCGTTGAGGGTCCCAGGATTAACTGGAAACAAGTCGAAGGGAAGAGATATGAGAGCTGTATCCTGAGCGGTCCCAAAAACCGAAACTGACTAGCCAAGGCAGTACCTCCAGGCCCTCCACTGGCCTTCCCGTCTTCCCGCACACCTAACAGGCGATCTGCACCACTCCTGGAGGTACCGTATAATCTTGCACAACACAACATACACCACACGCCGTTAACACGACTGCTACTTGCGAGGCTCGCGGCGCAGAGATGCCAGAACGATATTTGCTATTCCTTTGTGCCTGTGTCCTAGCGCAATTTAATGTGAACGCGGAGGAAGTCTCCGACTCTGACGAAGGCGATTTTCAGCGATATACACCCACGCATTTAACAATAGGCGGTTTAAATAAAGAGTAGACGATATCCCGATAGAATATATAGCATAGATTTCCTGTAAATGAACTACTAAATCACTTTGAGAAAATCTCATTCCAACCTCGTTGAGGCCCCTTTCTGCGGCAACTCCGCGGCCCTATCCCTAACCATAGAGCAGAGACGCAGAACTCGCCGTCGGCGGCGAGCGCACGGCGGAAGCGACACCGCTGGATAATGATGTGAGTCATTATTACCGTCGCCGCTCTGCGGCGATAGCGGCCACCGCTGAGCGGGGCGACTCATCGTTTTCGCCGTACGCCGCCCGCCGCTCGCGGCAAAAGTGTGCGGAGGCCTTTACATGGTTCAATATTTTGCACTTGCATGAGCAGCACGTGAAGCCTTCTGCATCCTCATTATATAAGTGCGTAATGACTCACGAGGAAAGGTTCCCAATTCATGGTGAGCTTTTTCGATGCTACTTTGACAGGTTGTAGTGCTGTATCAGCGGAGTCCAAAGTTGAAAGCAGTTTTTGCTGAACCCTTTTTAAAGAGCTGAAAAGAGGTGTGAAAACGCGTGCGCCACAATCATCAACCCCTGCAACACCCCAATAGGGGCCGGATTCATCAACAATTAAACCCGTGGGTATGCGGAGTATAAGGGGTAGAGATAAGAGTCAGGTAGACATAGGGCAAGAGTCAGAGATGTAAATATTAGATATTACACCATATCGCTTGTTGGACAGGCAACATATCGGGCGCGTGTAGCGCAGTCGGAGGAGGCCCGACTGTCGCGTGCACCTGATACCAGGTTCCTGGTTCGGATTTCCCGCCCAGGCCAACCAAGCCTTCCATCCCTCCGGGGTCGGTGAATTGGTACCAGACTCGTCTGGGAAGGATAGAGCGCTGACTTGTTCATCGGCTGGCCACCGCAAGTCATTGTATGGCCATATACGCATTCATGTGGCCTCCACGACATCCCGTAGAAGTAGAATACGCTGGCGCATCCCAGAAGGGGTTGAGCAACGCCGTTCTTTATCCTTTACCCTTTATCGCTTGTTGATAATCGGAGCTATCAGGGATTTCGGCAACATCTTCACCGTTAGGTTAATGTGACACGGTACATAAGTGTACTAAAAAGGTGTTTTGGCTATGTCTGTCATACGCATGGGTGGCAGCTGATTACGTCGATGTTCACCCAGGATCCTTCTATGCATCCACAGGTTATGCGTTCAATGAAGAAGAAGCGGTCATAGCTTGCCAATGAAAAGATTGCTTAAAAATGAGTCTCTTTAACTCCAGAGAAATAATATGGTGCAGATACGCATCGTTGGAAAACTAGCATATGAAGGCGCAAGTATGCAGCATTGATTTGTCGTAAGGTCTAAAATTGACTTCTGTGATCATGAGCAAGGGTAATAACGACAAACTGATATGTGCAAAAATATTGGCAGTGCACGGACCCGTAATCAAAACGCCACTGGTGTGCTTCTATGAGGCTGCACTCCTACCGACTGCGCCACCGAGGCACATCTCGCGGGATGTTATAGGGGTTGACGACTGTTGCGCACACTTTTTCACACCTCTTTTTCAGGTCTTCAAAAACGCGTTCAACAAAAGCTGACTGTAACTCTAGACTTCACTCACACGGCTCTAAATCCTGTAAAAATAGCAAAGCAAAAGCTCAACATGCGTTGGGAACTTTTCCTTGTCAGAAGAACATTAATAAGCTCCCGAAACAACCACATTGCGATTCCTCGACTCATTGCCCATGACTACTTTGACTGACTACCACACAGGGGAGGGTACATTGTGAAAATGTAATTATACCCAAGGAGATTTTACCTTCGGATGCAAAGCTGCCATTGAAGGTGATTATTGTACTACATGCGGTAACTTCTTGTAAATCTGATAGCATGCTAAAGCAGAAATGAACTGCTTCGACAACGAAGTTACGTTGGTCACTTATGTTACAGTAAAAAGATCCCTTTGTCCCGGCTAGCAATGAATGTGCAGGGACATGATATGCGTCAATTTCAGCTGAATGTGCCTTGCTGTTTGGCAGCGACGATCTCGTATTTCATCCTGGGAGCGGACCATGCGGTGATTTCACGTCTCTCTACTGCGATTTTGGTTTTTGTATGGTTGTGTTTAGTATAGCGTTCATTATGGATGTCATAACCATAGTACAGCTGCGCCAAATGAGAAAAGTAAGCGCATGAACGTTTTTCTAGAATGACACCGCATCTAATCTATAAATCAACCGCGTCCTTTTCGCAATGGCTGTTTCAAAGTGACCATTATGGCACACTCTGAAAAGGAAGAGTGATGTATCCTTTTCCAGCGGGTAGCCAGTACGCTAAGCATCGATATGAAGAAGCAACGTTATCGTGTGGAAGCGATTATGACAGTGCAGGTGGGTCGTAGGATGCAAACACGATGGGATTTTTATGCGATAAGTTAGAAGAAACTACTAGGTTGTCGGATGTCGGATAGAAATGTCTCCTGCTCTTGTCTTTTGTTATTTCTTGGATCATGTGACGTTACATGTTTAACAAGCGCTTCCGAAGGCATCTTTCGTTAAAAGTTTCGTTCCGATTCGTTGACGTTTTAAAAGGATTTTCTTAGATTAACGCTGATCGTGCAAAAGTACCGAGCGCGGGTTTGCTTGCTGTACGACTTCAAGCAAGAAAGAACTGCTGCAGGATCGCATCGCATCTTGTGTGAAGTACTTGGTAACGAAATTCCATCATTTCGTCAATGCCAGCGATTGTTTTAACGTTTGCGAGACGGTGATGAGAGCTTGAAGACGAAGGACATAAACGGCATCGTGCAGTTGTGGATAGAAAGGAACTAAAGGAAGCTGTCGAGTCAAATCTAACACAAACTACACGTGAGCTCGCAGAGAGGTTCGGTTGTCACCACCCTACCATTTCAGGTCGATTGAATGCAATCGGAAAGTCAAATCGGTGCGGGAAATGGGCACTACTTTAGCTCAGTGACAAAAACAAGGCAGCAGGAGTCGCCGTCGCTGGGATTCTCATCCGCAAAACCAAGAACGGCGGTTTCTATGACTCCGTTGTGACGTTCGGTGAGAATTGGCTCCACTACGACAATACCACACGAAAGCGGCAATGGAGGAACCCCGGTGAGGTTCCGAAGACAACGACGAAGCCTGGCATTCGCGAAAAAAAATCATGCGCTTGGTGGACCAGTGAATGTCTGCTGCATTTTGAGGCGCTTGATCCAGGCCCAACAGTTACGACAGACCTCGTCGAAGAATAGCTGAGCCGCGTGAACCAAGCACTGCGTCAACAAGGAGTGAACACAGCAACTCTGGAATTCCTTCACAACAACGCTCGAGCGCACGCCGCAAATACCACGCTGCAAAAAATTGGGGAGTTGGGCTGGGAACTTTTGTCTCACCCGCCTTATAGCCCGCATATTGCGCCATCAGAATACCGTCTTTTCTGGTCGACGCAATACACCTTGGTGGAGAAAAAATTCAAGAGTCGTGACGAAGTCGAGATTTGGGTGTCTAACTTCTTCAATCGCAGCCACCGGAGTTCTTCAAGAAAGGCATCCATGCTTTTCGAGGACGCTGGCGACATCTCATCCATAATAATGGAGGTTACACTTGTGTTAAAGTACGGTAATTCTTATTTTACTTGTTGAGGTACCCTTTATTGGTACCTTAAACTTGGGTAATTAAACCCTTTTTAATAACAACACACAATAACCTTTAACGAACTAGGTTATGCGAACTCTAAGAGCTTATGCGAACGAAAACCTAATCTGACCAATGAATGAGAAACAATGACCGGGTTAGCACACTGGGTAACGCCTTATTTAGAGGATTTTGACCACCTATAATGAAATTTTGACCATCCCAAGAGACGATCAACCAGTCAAACGCGGCCACCCTGCAAGATCATCTGGTCAAGTCGCGGCCTCTGGTCGATCAATTGCTCGAATCGCGGACCATTTCGCGATACCCCCTTCCGACTAAGAGATTCCGAGAAGCCTATCTCCTCGCAGCTGTTCGAGCGTACATAATGCTCTTAGCTTCGTTTCAGACGTTCCTGACTACACTTTTACGCTACATAAATCTGTTCGCCTATCATATAATAAGCCTATGGATCCAAATGACTCCGATGTTGACGTTTCTGTTCACCAACTTTCTTTGGTGTGCTGTTTTAGCAGGCGGAGGGTAAGTTTTGTTTGGAAAATTTGCAGAGAAACCACAAAACCGGCAGAGAAATAAAAAACCGTCAGTCTTTCTTGGTCTTTGGGCAAAAAAAGCGCAATGAAACGCCCTTCCTGCCGCTTTTTGATGACGGTCTTCAAATTGTGTGCTTTGAGAAAAAAAATATATGGTTAATGGTGACGACAGTAGTGGTAAAGGTCATAGGTCAGCATATATATGTTGACCTATGACCTATATTTACCACTACTGTCGTCACATTCCTCGAAAGATTAAGGCCTATGGTATGTTTCCGTCCACCGCAGCGACGCGACATTGCACAGCGACGGCGACGACTCGCGACGGTCGCTCGTCGCTGTGCACAGCACGGCCGTAGCGCTGGAGTATGTTTTGCGGTACATGTCGCGGAGGTGAGCAGCGGAGGGGCGGTGACGGCGGCGGGGTGCGGTAGCGGCCGCGAGGGTGCGGCGAACTCGTCGTTATTTCTACCGTAATGGCGGCAGCCACGGCATCGATCGAATGCGCCTCCTCTGCGAGGTACTGCCTTCGAGGTTGGTAGTGACCAGGTGGGCCATTTTAACACATGTAGTTCGGGTGGTCCCCGTGGCGAGTTTGTTGAACTTCCCATATGGACGCAGACGTGCCCTTCTGGCACGACTAGGCAAGGGAAGGAACTCCGGGTTGTGGGCCATTTCAGCACGAGTAGGTTGGGTGACATCCGTGGCGAGTTTGTTGAACTTCCCATATGGAGGCAGACGTGCCCTTCGGACACGACTAGGCAAGGGAAGGAACTCCGGGTTGTGGGCAATTTCAGCACGTGTAGCTTGGGTGACATCCGTGGCGAGTTTGTTGAACTTCCCAAATGGGCGCAGACGTGCCCTTCGGGCACGGCTTTGGCAAGGGAAGGAACTCCGGGTTGTGGGCTATTTCAGCACGTGTAGGTTGAGTGACATCAGTGGCGAGCTTGTTGAACTTCCCAGATGGACGCAGACGTGCCCTTCGGGCACGGCTTTGGCAAGGGAAGGAACTCCGGGTTGTAGGCCATTTTATCACGTTTAGCTTAGATGGACCGCGTGGCGGAGTTCCTCCGCATGCCTCGTCTCAACCCCCTCTCCAACCTAACAGCTGACCGTTGATCGATACCTCACAGGCTCTGCCTGTGCGGCTGAGCCCCGCAGTGCCATAGAAGGGGCGTGTTCGTTTCGGGTTTGATTGGCTGGAGTGATTACGGTACAGTGCGTGAGTACGGTCGGTGCTCTGCTGTTACCGCACCCCCGCTCCGCTGCTCACCTACGCGACTTGTACCTGTTTTGCTCCCGCCACTCGGAGGTATAAGGCCAGCAGCAGAGTCTTGCGGGTGCCGCGGGCCCGCCATGACAACGGCGGGTGGGCCCCGCGATGCAATACTGCGTACTTTTGCCGGGAGGAACGAAGAAATACAGAATGAATTTCGGCGGCATTGGATTTTTTCCAACTTGTTTGAACGTTTCGTAAGAATTTCTTCTGACTCATCTGAAAAGCGAGCTTCCGTGGAGTGCTTTTTAATGCTTTATACTGAACGATTCGGTTGCTAAATCGTGGTGGGAGTCTTGAGTTGGTCTTCTATTTCCTTATGAGAGGTTCAGTTACTTCTTCTGGCCTGTGTTGCATCCGCTCCAGCAGTTAGGTGCTTTCTGTTGAGTACCTCTTAGCTTCAACTATTTTTCTTATTGTTTAAAGAGTGTATAACCTTGTTTGTTATATCACCGGGAAGGTGTAAAACGAAAAAGGTTATACACTCTTAAATGTCGTAGGATTTTGTACTACCAAATGTGGATTGCGCAACTATCATGATGGTTTGACAGTTTAGTGTTATTATGCTGCTTTCTATGGAGTACCTTTAGCTTTATCTGTTTTTCTTATTGCTTTAGATTGTATAACCTTTTTTGTCTATTGAGTGTTTAGAGTGTATAACCTTTTTGTTACAACACCGTCCCCCAAAGCTTCCAAAACAAAACCCCTCCCTCCAAGCTTCCCATCCGTTCACGCCCTCCGGCGGGTCTCACCCGCAGCTCCTGGCGCTGCGGGTGAGAGAAGCCGTGAACTGCGGCAGCCTTCGAGGACCCTTGCGTGCGGCGGCTCCGCGACAACTCGTCCGCGCCGCGGCCTCCACCACAGTGGCAGCGCGGGTCCCACTGCGGCGGGAGCGATTTGGACGAGTTCTCACGGTGCTGCCGCGAGACTCTGTAGAGGCCCTAACATCCCTCTGCGACGCGTCGTGGGAGCGACGGCGCGACAACTGACAACCGCGGCACCCACTGCGCCGTCCGCCACTGCAGCGAAGGCGCATCATTAACAGTTACCCCGAGCCTGCAGGTTAAACAACAGACTCACTAAGATGGTTGGAGTAATTCTTTGTTCAAGAACAATTTGATAGAACTTTATTTGATTCTTTTTACTTCACCTGCCCTAAGATGTTTAATAACTTTATAAAAAAAACCTTGCTCGCAAACACTCGAATGAAAATTGCGACTTTTCGGACTAGGGCATGGCGCCACCTCTGTTTCGACAATAGAAAATTGCCGCCTTCCTGCTTTTTAAAACAACCTTTTAATCATTGTTTTTTTTTCTCGAAAAAAATTATAAGATTTCAAGCAATGTATTAACTCATTAGGGAGTAAATTAAAACTTCAAAAAAAGTTATACTCAATTTTTTAGACAAAAATTATTCTAATCTCTTTGGAGAGCCTTTAGTGTCATGTAAGAGAAGCATATTTCGATTTGGAAGAGTTCGCTTTGATTTCGAAAGCCTTAGGCTAGCTTAGAAGAGTGTCCAATTTGACGGAGATGTGTCCAGTTCGTTGTGAAAATGGTGTATGTAATGCCAAGGCTTCCAGCAAGGCAGTAACGCCTAATATTCTTCTTCTCTCATGAACAACCTGCACACGCAATTCAGTCGCCTATTACAAAGACAGCGTTTTCAGATACATCACTGCACTGGTCAACGCCGATATCAGAAGCACCGTGCTACATCCGTTCAGGCCGCCCCAAAGCCGATCGTCTCTGTCCCATATTTCTAAATCGCATGTCCCGACGCACAATACTCAAACATGGAGGACACATTCCAAGCGGTGACTGTGTCTCACAATAGGCTTTTACTGAACCGAATAAAATTCTGCTCAATGTGACCACTGTGACCAACATTAACCATGTCTTCTCAAGTGCAAAGACCTAACACACCACACAAAAGTGAGCAGTTTCTGCATAGGTGTTGTATATTAGGTGCGTCCCTGCTGCTTTTCACACATTTTATTCTGAATCTCGTTAAACGACTCTTGCATAGTGACAGTTCAAAAGGAAATAACATTGTTCATTGTTTATTGTTTATTGTGCTCACCAATAACAAAATTCAGTTAGGTGGGAACAGAATACGCATAAGATTGGCTATGTAACAAAAAAATGCAAATAGCCAATAAAACCAGTAAGAAAAGGAAAACAGAAAACGAATGAGTTGTCAGTTAGCATATACTGTGCCACCCGAGGTTTTTTTTAGGTGGATCTTTATTTCGCAGGGCCTGACGCGTTTCGACTTCATGTCGTCTTCAGAGGCTTGAACGTGGTGCATAAGTTAGAATTGCACTCTACCCCACCAAGCGCCTTAACTGCCCTAGCATTCTAGACCTACATTTACTACCACAACTAGAGTCTAACCAGGATACTATTTCAACGGTAGGTCGGAACGGCGCAAGTGTTGTATATGGGCAGAACCGCCTCTTCCTGAGAAGTAATAAACTGCAGGTACCTCGACCCCAATACAATTCTGCGCAGAGTTAGGGGCGACCGAAGTCGCCTGTTGGCGCCCTGTTGATTCCACAGCTGACGAGCGCGCGCGGCATGAGGGCCCGTATTGCGACTCGGCGCAGTGCACGGGTGGCGTAGTAGGGAAGCGCTTAGGTTCGTGAGCGAGGGGTCGGGGTTTGGATCCCGCGGTCTGAATTTGTTTTGCACTTTTGCAAAATCCTAATGTTTATCATATAGGTAATTGACCTAGGGGTATTATAGTGTGTTATAGAGCATGTTTACATATAACATATGCTTTAAACGACAGATTAGCTAAATTGTTCACTTCTGTGTATCACTTGTTTGAAGCTTATTTTGTGTGACCGTAGTTATGTAACGATAGATATTTTGTGGCACTAGTTAAAAGTTCTGACTCCACCGACAAGACTTCGGTCAAAAAAAAAATCCGCTGAAACCTCGTCTAGGGGCGTTATTTGTGGTGCTGATCACGAATTTGACATCCGTTTTTCACGATTCTGTCTCTTCCTGTCGTCACCGGCAAAAACTTTGAGAATGTAATGCTGTGCCTTCCTGTATCTATATTATCCAGCGGGATCGTGAAGAACAGATATCAGATTCGTGATCAGCACCCCAAATAACCTCCTAGACAAAGTTTCAGGGAAATCGGTGACCCTGCCTGGACCACCCTTGTTAACGGTATGGGTGGCCTCCGACCGAATCTGAAGAACGGATGTCAGATTCGTGATCAGCACCCCAAATAAGCCCCCTAGACAAAGTTTCAGCGAACATTTTTTTGACCGAAGTCTTATCAGTGGAGTATGAACTTTTAACTAGTGCCACAAAATATATATCGTTACATAACTACAGCTTCACACAAAACAGGCTTGAAATAAGTGACACACAGAAGTGAACATTTCAGCTAATCTGTAGTTTGAATCATATGTTATATGTAAACATGCTCTATAACACACTATAATACCCCTAGGTTGATTACCTATATGATAAACATGGACTTTGCAAATGTGCAAAACAAACGCAGTCCACGGGATCCAAACCCCGACCCCTCGCTCACGAGCCCAAGCGCTCCTCTACTACGCCACCTGTGCTCTGCGCTGACTCGCAATACGGGCCCTCATCCGCGCGCGCCCGTTAGCTGTGGAGCACGTGAATCAACAGGGCGCCAACAGGCGACTTCCGTCGCCCCTAACTCTACGCAGAGTTGTATTGGGGTCGAGATACCTGCAGTGTGTTACTTCCCAGGAAGAGGCGGTTCTGCCGGTGTACAACACTTGCGTCGTTCCGACCTACCGTTGAAATAGTATCCTGGTAAATGGAGGAAACGAACTCACCAATTTGGTCTACCGCAGGTTCGTCCACGTAAGTTGACCAGTAAAGGCGAATGAGGTACACTGTGCATCACTGTCACGACAGGTCGTCTACAGTTCACAACGAGGCACAAATGGCAAGAAGACACTCGTCACAGAAAGGCACTCATTTCGGTTGTTCACCACTGGATTTCTTGGAAAAATCCAGAGTTTCCCAAACGCTTTTCTGGCGGAAATATCTCCCTCAATGGCCAAAATTGTGCATTTCACCCCGTAGTCATTACCGTTATGCACATCAATCTCATGTTTTCCAAGTGGGTTAGTGAGCAATCCACGTCGTTTCCTAGATAGATGTTCCCTTAGCCCTAGTTTATAATTGCACCGCTGCGCTGCGCGCCACGACGGTCGGGATAGATACCGACCGGGCGGCGCGAAAAATCGATATCTATGGCGATCGTGGTGCCGCGCCGCGTGGCGGCGCAAGTATAAACTAGGGCTTAGGCGTATTCCTAGTGCCCTTAGGGTCTCCCCGATATATTTTGCGTTACATGCCAGACACTCAATCTGATAAATTGTTCCTATCTTTGAGCAATTCCCTGAACTACCATTTAAGCATATAGCGCAGTCTTTCGAAATGCACTGCTTATCATAGAGTCTATTTTGTACCAACTGCCGTCTAAAGTTGTCCTTAGGAATGTTCGCTAAGATAACGTCGTCCTGCAGTTGGGCTTTTACAAAACGCTTTGAATTTCAGCAGTGACTCTGCTGGAGATGGAGGGTAGAACGAGAGACATCTTGTCTATACGGGATCTATCGGGAGAGTTAGCGTGAGCTCTCCGATGGCGAGTTGACGTCACATAGCCATTTGAAACGGCTGTCTCGTCAGACACTCTAACTTGTGTATTCAAATAGGCGAGCCAACCATTGCTCGGAGTTTCTCGAGTAAGTCTAATGTACTGAGACTGCTCGCTACGCCCGCCCACACGTTTTACAAATCATTGTTCGAAAATTCGCCGAATTAGGGGCTGAAGTTCTGCCTCATCCGCCATATTCTCCAGACCTCTCACCAACCGACTACCACCTTTTCAAACACTTTCAGAACTTTCCCGCTGGTAAAACCTTCACCTATCAAGACCAAGCCAAAACAGCCCTGGTGGAATTTGTCGAATCTCGACCACCTAATTTTTTCGCTGATGGAATAAGTCGACAGGTGACCTGTTGGCAAAAGTGTGCTAATTTGAACGGTGCTCATATCAACTAAATCTGTTAAGATTTGAGAAAGTTATGACAGTTTAAAGTGAAGCACTCAAAAAGCTGAAAGCTTTTCGGGCAACCTAGTAGATTGCCGTAAAAAATCGTTCATGAATCTGGCCCCGGATATAAGATTCATCAGCTTTTTTAGCACTTTTAGAAATTACTCCCTGGAAGAACCTTTGTAAATCAGGACCACGCAGAAACAGCCCTCCTATTAGGGGGGGGGGGCAAAGTAGTGAGACTCTTCATGCCGTGTCCATCCATATATCTCGCGGCTGGAGTCTGGTTTCGTGCTTATCGTATTTGTATGTTTGTATGCTACCTCCTGAAGGCCACCTGAGAAGTTACCACTTCCGCCCTTTCAAGAAGCATGCCAAAACCCCAGTGTGTCTCATGCCTAAACCCCAGTCTGACGAGTCGACCTGTGTCGCGCAAACCTCGCCCAATTGCCAACCCCGAGCAGCCTGGACTCAATAGTCACGCAAGATGAGAAGTACGTCTTCTACCTTAACCCTGCCAAGCAGCCAGTCTGGGTGAGGCCTGTTGACCCGTTACCGACCTTCGTTCGGCGAGATGTTCACGGCAAGAAGCACCTTCTGAGCTTTTGAGTCTGCGCCCATGGACCGGTATACTGGAAGCTGTTTCCCGGCTGAGCTGAGCACGACGATGGACTCCAAGGCCACTGTGAACGAAATAGAAGAGATGGACTGGCGACTCGCACTTATTCGGCCTCAGCGCTTCAAGAAGGTCCTCCTCTTCGACAACGCCGCACCCAATCGGGCAAAAGTGACCACAGATAAGCTTGCTCAGCTGAGCTACGTTCACACGCCTCACCCACCGTATTCGCCGGACATCTCTCCATGCGAATACTACGTTCTTGGGGTACGGGACTTCCTCGTCGGAAGGGACACAAGAACCCAAGCAATCCTTAACAACCATATCGAGCAGTTGATCAACACCAAGCCCAAGCAGTTCTGGAAGGATGGGATCAGGAAGTTGGTTGAGTGATAGCAGCAAGTCATTAACTTTAATGGCATACTCACTCCTCAGCATCGTTGATTTGTAATTGAGTTATAAAGAGATAAAGAATTTTTTTCAGTTTGTCTCATTACTTTTGCCTCCACCCCCTCCCCCTAATAGAATTTGTCACATCTCAACCACCCAGCTTTTTCGCTGGTGGAATTCGTCAGCCAGCATCGGGCGGGAAAAAGTATGCTGATTCGAATGGTGCTTATCACGACTGAATCCGGTGACGAAAAAGAAAGTTATGATCGTTTCAAGTGGACCAGTCAAGACCGCCAGAACTTTCCGGCCAACCTTATATTTTTCTCATGTTTCCGGACCATGGAAGCCAATCATTTCAAGAACTGCTTCCACCGTAAATGCCATGTCCGAATGGCTTAAGACAATTCATTGCTTGGTTAGGATTTTGCATGCAATCTCATCCGGAGAATTAATGCCGACTTCTGTGAAGTTCCTTGAGCTCTACTTTTCTGCGGTAAGTAGCTTAGCAGACATAACTCCCTTAACCGGTACTTGACAAAATGTCGAATTCGACTCATTTTTAGCTTCTCAGAATACTATGCAGCCAGCCCTCCCACACCTATTAGGCACAGACGCTGTCATACGTGACAGCTGCTGTCTCTACATATGTCCTCTGTCGGTGCAGTGGCCGCTCGCTTTGTAGTTCTGTTACATCCCTAATTGTTTGTATTAGACAACCATTATTTAACAGTGAAGAGAGCCTTGTTTAGTTGCCTAAAACACCATAGCAACGATACTGACTCGATACGGCTTAAAATGTTGAGGGGAGAATAGAGCGGTGTGCTGAGTGGGTGGCCGGATGTATCCTAGTTGGGGGGAGGCACCGTTAGAAAAGCGAAACAACTGTGAACGTTGAGACCTCTGCTAGGTAGGAAGTGACAAAGAGAGGTCCTCTCATAGGCCGGATCATGGTTTTGCCTTTGGAACCAATGGTTAGTTTTGATGCCGTTGACAAAGAGTCAGAGTCGAGTGCCCCCCCCCCTCCACTAGGAAAGATCCCGGGTGTCCCTTTCGTGCATTCGAGAACCGCTACAATGGCAGTTGACTTCTGGCCTAAAAAGGTGAGACTTGCTGGTAAATTACAGTCGACAGGAGATCCCGAGTGACCCTTTCGGGGGTTCAATTTTGAAACTGCGCTCTAGTCTGATACCTTAACATAGCCTGTTCGGTTTCAAATTTGAGACTGAGAAGGAAATAGGAGCAGTTTTAGGCTGAGGTTTTCATTTTAAATTGTTTGAAAGAAATTTGAACTACTGTTTAGACCTTTCAGTGTAAGAACATGTAAGACCAAAATTGACTACTTAAGAGTTCATAAGGATAAAAGGATAAAGGACGACATTACTGATTCCCTTTTGGTATGCTCCACGCATTCTACTTCAACGGGATGTCGTGGATGCAAGTCGAGTACGTATTTGGCCATACAATGGCTTGCGGTGGCCAGCCGATAAACAAGTCAGCGTTTCACCCTTCCCAGACAAGTCTGGTGCCAATTCACCGACCCCGGAGAGATGGAAGGCTTGGTTGGCCGAAGCAGAAGCATGGTATAGGGTGCACGCGGCAGCCGGCGCCTCCTCCGACTACGCTACACGCGCCCAAAAGAACACGATGATGGTAGTATTCTAATAGACGCTGCAATGTATATAATGAATGCGTGGCGCAATCTCTTTGTGTAACACACAATCAAAGTAATTGATCTCTATTAGGTTGTCCGAAAAGTTCTCAGTTTTTTGTGTGCTTCACTTTAAGCAATCATAACTTTCTCTAATCTTAACGGACCTAGTTGAAATAAGCAGCGTTCGAATCAGCACACTTTTTCCAACGGGCCACCGGTCGACTTATTCTATCAGCGAAAAATTAGGTGGTCGAGATTCAACAGAATTCACGAAAGCTGTTTTGGCTAAGTCCTGATTGGTAAAGGTTTTGCCAGCGAGAAAGTTCTGAAATTGTTTGAAAAGGTCATAGTCGGTTGGTGAGAGGTCTGGAGAATACGGCGGGTGAGGCAGAACTTCAACCCTTACTTCGTTCAATTTTCGAATAGTGATTTGTGGAACGTGTGGGCGGTATCGTGCAGAAGAATTGGGCCTCTTCTGATGACCAATGCTCGCTGAAGTTAACGAAATTTTCGGTGCATTTCGTCGACTTCCTTACAATAGGACTCTGCTGTGATCGTTTGGGCTGGTGTCAAAACGTTGTAATGGATCAGACCAGCCGCCGACCACCACACAGTGACCATTACCTTTCTGGTGGAGGATTACCATTTCCAGCCATGTAAGAAATAGCACGGACGTGTGGTGGCACGGTCGTAGGAGCCATCGACTGTCGCGTGCACCTAATTCCAATCTCGTGGTTCGGCTTTCCTGCTCAGGACAACCACGAATAGGGTTAGCTGTGCCGTACTGAGCAGCTGCTGCTGCCCGAAGCACTCCCTATCCAGGCAAGGTTCCATCGTGCCCTACACGGTTATCCATGGTGTTGTTCTCCGGTTGTCATCGCAAGTGCAGACTGCTCTTTGAGGTTGCCCGATTGTGAACGTTTTTACGTCAGTGAGCAGCGGCTACAAAATCCTGTCATGCTCCACACCTCAATAGCCTTCGTTTGCGAAATTGTCGTCGTCTCTTCGCCTGCGCCTCGTTCACTTTGAGTTGTGTCTATACCTTACGAATCCTTCACACCGTAGGTTCTTCAGCGACGTCTGTGGAATGACACCTATCCCACCTTGAGTTTCTTGGACGCTTTTCTCGCATTCATTACAGTTCTCCGTTCAACGGGTTGCATTCAACTCGCTTGTTGTGGTGGCATGCAAAGCATCAAGTCCGTTAACAAGCGATACTATTTCTCGGGTGTCTTACAGAACACCTTGACATAGATGCTAAGAAGACATTAAACGTATCTTTTGCCTTCCATTATGAATACTACACTTCCAAGTTTTGTATCCTACTTCTTAAATACCTGTGTTACCTCTCTACTCACTTGGGCGCGTGTAGCGCAGTAGGAGGAGGTGCCGGCCGTAGCGTGCACCCGATACCAGGTTCCTGGTTCGATTTCCCGCCCAGGCCAACCAACCTTTCCATCCCTCCGGGGTCGTTGGGTCGGTGAATTGGTGCCAGACTTGTCTGGGAAGGATGAAGTGCTGACTAATTCATCGGCTGGTCACCCATCAAGTTATTCTTTAGACCAAAAACGTATTCAACTCGCCAACAGACAGAAGTAGAATGCGTGGCGCACACCAAAACGGTTTGAGCGACGCCGTCCCTTCTCCTCCTTATCCGCTCTCCACATTTCCACAAGTCCCAGAGAAATCGGGCACAAAAAATTACTCCAAAAAATCACAAAAAATCATCAAATCACGAAATCGTGCACAAAAAATTACTTCTGCAACCGCATGCGCATAAAGAACAGGATATTTGTGGTAAATGGATTGCGCCAGGCCTTCGACAATCTGCCCCAAAGTACGGCAGATGTGTCCTCCAACACAGGCTTGATCGATGTTGACTTGTTTAGCTGGTAGCCAAGGTTGGTATCACGTTTATTTGACTCGGCTTACGTTTCGGCGACCTCGCCGTTTCGGCGCGAGTCAAATAAACGTGATACCAACCTTGGCTACCAGCTAAACAAGTCAACATCGATCTGAAGTCAATATGCCAAGGTTTATCGAAAGTCGAACTTGGACAGGCTTGATCACCTGTCGGCCCATTGATCATAGAATCGCTTGACTGAGTTCGTACAGCGTCTTCATTTCTTCATCTATCGTATGCCAGAGTGATCCAGGAAGGAGTGCGGGCGAAAAAATTATTCTATCCATTTTGGAGAGTCTATAGTTTAGCTTGTAAGTGTAGCCCAACCTGTTAGAAGCTGGTTTCAATTTAGAAGACGTTCACTTTGATTTCAGAGGCATCCTGTTTTTTAGAAGAAGCTCCAATCTAAGGTAAATATTTATTTATTTAACTTCATCTTAGTGCCCTCATGAAACAGGGAAGTGACAAACAAAGCAATCCTGCACAACACTGGTAACCTAACGAGGAAAACAACAATGTAAATAGAGCGTAGTATCACTATGCCCTGCAATTTCGTTATTTTTAAGTGTTCTGCAGCGTGCAGAAGCTCAGAATATGGAAAAAATGCAGGAAGTATGATATCTTCGAAGTGTAGCGTGACACCACCCTCCGCCCTGTTTTATCTGGAGCTGGCTGGCTTTGAATTATTAAGCTTTGACGAAAGCATACTTTCGTTCTTGACGAAAATTTCCCATGAACCGATGGAATTCCCACAATTTCCTGAGAGAGCACACATCTCAATTGCCCTTAGTGCTTGTTTGCTTGAACGCATTAAGCTCGCTTCCCTGGAAAGCTCCACACTTTCTCGTCGTAGTTATGGCCCGCCCACCGGACTCAATTAAAAATTGCCTTCAAATTGTTACACATTTCGGTCTATTAGCCGCTTCCTCAAACATGACCATTCTATTGCTTTCGCTTCTGATCTGCTACTGAAATGCCATCTGAAGCACACAGGTTCCCGATCATAGAAACTATCATCTTCCTGTTAGTGTATTATTCTTGTTGTAGCCTTTATCCAAGATCGTTACGCTCTTCTTTATTCGGCCTACATTTCGGCGACTTTCGCCTTCTTCAGAGCCTAGAATAGCCGATAACATTTACAAGACTACCAGCCCAAACATCATTTCATTCTACAGGTTACTAGCCTTAGCGAAAACAGGGACGTGATCTGACACCACAGTTTCCAACGACTAACCTCAGAGGTGGATGCAGAAGCGGACCACCACCACTCGCAGAGGGACGTAGACGTGGGTGAATGAGCTTTGGCCCCGAGACAAACCGACTTAATCAGCTGTGGATAAGATCACGAAGATCGAAACCCACAGAGCTGTGCGAAGGGTGCTAGCTCTTATGATACCGCCAGGCACTCCTCCTTCCGGTTGACCCGAGGACTTGTAGCTGCGATCCAAAGCGCTTCTAATGTCCTGCGCGCCGATATGCCACTCTCTCGCGCTAAAATCGACACTGTGACCTCAATCAACGCGCCAGCATGGCATCGAACCCTGTGATCCCCCCCCCCAAAAAAAAGTCTGGACTTTACCATTTCTAAGGCCATCCAAATGCTCCTTTATTCTGACACAGAGGGGTCTTCCGGTTTCCTCTATGTAACTCTACCCACATTCATTACATGACATCTGATAAACCACACCCGATTCATACAGTCACCTTCTTTCCTGTTAGGGCACACAACGCAGATGGTGTGAGGCACATCCTATCGTAGATTCGATTTCGAACCAGTTGCATTTTTAAGGGGCTAGGAGGGATGTCAATAACGCTCACCACATCGTGGAGATCAGCGTTACGAACACACCTGTGTATCTCCGAACTTAATTCGTTTGAGATGATAGGCACGCAAAAGGGTATTTTCATACCTCTTCCTCTTGTCGAACAGCGTTGCTGTCTTGCAGTCTGCATGCCGTTCGCCAGTGCTCCCCTGGATACCCATTACTTTTCGCAATATTAAGCGCAATATTCATCGGGAACAGTTTCTGTTCACTATCAGACGAAACTGATGTGGCGGTTCAAAACATATTTCTAATTATGCTCTTCTTTGTACTAGAAGGGTGGAGAGTACTACAAGCATGTTAGAGGGTTGGCTATGGGACAGAGATTGGCTCCTATGTTGTCTTCCTGCTTTGTTCACCACCACCATAGCCTGTTGCAATCGAAACCACATTGGCTGACTTAGGATCGATAGATATGCTTTGAAACGAAAGGGAGGAGTGTGCAAAAATGCGAATAAAAAACTAATTATCGGGTCTGGATGGCGTTCATGCTCAAAAATTGGTTGACCTCCTTAGAAATTATTGACTTCTATTTAAGTAATAAAACAATTAAATAAAGGGATAAACGATAAAGGACGGCGCTATTCAACTTCTTTTAGGCTGCGCTTCTTCTACAGCACTCTATGGCACGTTTTTGAAGAAGTGACGCAATCCATAAAAGGATAAAGGACGGCGTTACTCAATCCCTTTTGGGATGCGCCAACGCATTCTACTTCTACGGGATGTAGTGGAGGCGAAATGAATGCGTATTTGGCCATACAATGAATTGCGGTGGCCAGCCGATGAACAAGTCAGCGCTCTATCCTTCCCAGACAAGTCTGGTACCATTTCACCGACTCCGGAGGGATGGAAGGCTTGGTTGGCCTGGGCGGGAAATCCGAACCAGTAACATGGTATAGGGTGCACACGACAGTCGCGCCTCCTCCGACTGCGCTACACGCGCCCACGCAATCCATGTGTGACCATTATTCTATTCTTCATGCTCATGCGGTCGCAGAAGTGACCCTTTATGCCTGATTTCACGTCTTAAAACGTTCGGGACTTATCCAAAGAGCTTCCCTGAGAAGAGAGGAGAAAAAGTATAAAGGACGGCGCTCTTTTTGGGATGTGCCACGCATTCTACCCTCGACGGAATCTCGTGGGAACCATGTAAATGCGTATTTAGCCGTACAATGACCTGATGAACAAGTCAGCGCCTTATCCTTCCCAGACAAGTCCGGTGCCAATTCACCGACGCTGGAGGGATGGAGGGCTTGCTTGGCCTGCGCAGAACCCGAACCAGGAGCCCAGCATCGGGTGCACGCGACAGTCGGCACCTTTCAGACCATTCCAGAGTCTTCTTGACAGAGAGCTGGGGCCCAATATTGCTGTGTTTAGCATTTTTTGTGCCCAAGTTACTAACACATCCTCCAGAATTTCCTCCTGTTGATTTCGGCATTGTTCTTAACTTCTTTTTGAATAGAAACAAGCTTGGTCTTGTCCAGGCTCGACATTCCATCCTACACCATCACGGACTGTGGAAAAGCAGTCCTTCCGACGTTGGCGGCTCTGGAAGTTCCTTTTGGCAACATACTTCGTTGATTCTACGCATTTTGGAGTGATTCGACAGTAAATACGTACATTCTCCTCGTTTGTGGAGGAAATCCGGTCGAGCTTGTAATCGCACGTAAGGCCCCGTTTATATTCGTCGCGGCGCGACGTATAGTGGCCATATTGATTGTGCGACGCGATCGATCAATTTCGCCTCATTGCGTGGCCATCGCGTCGCGCCGCGACGAAGTATAATCGGGGCCTAAGCCCTAGTTTATACTTGCGCCGCTACACGGCGCGGCACCACGATTTCGCGAATTTGTAGGGCTACAATCCAAGATCATCCCTGATCAGTCGTTGCAACGGTTGAACGACTTGCGTTGTGATCCTTTGCTAGTTTCCTGATGCTTCCTGCAGGATTTCGGTGAAGTTTGCCCTTGACGGCTTTTCAAAGTGCAGAATTTTTTGCGTCATGAGCTCGTCGAGAATGTCGCAATTTTCGTGATTTTCCTTTGATTGAAGTGCAGATACTGCTTACATAAAAAATAGAAGTGAAGATGTATGATTTCACATTTAAAGCTCAAATAAAATAGTTTTTTTAGTTTTTAATCTATTTTAAGCATTGTTTCTACAATAAACGTTGAATTATAATAATAGTCTTCCAGTTTCTAGCTTAATTTTCAAATAATATTTTTCGTGCTGCTCCATTTTTCGCTGGTGTATCAGCTCAAGAGTTCCCAGCGACAAACGTCTCTTGGTGGCCTCGTTAAATGTTAAACAGTACAGGATACAATACTCCACCATGAGAAACTCCACTAGTAGCTACCTTTGGAGTGGAAAAGCTGTCCTTAATACGAACTCTGAGAGTTCCACCTGAAAGGAACTCTCTAATCCACGAAATTATTTCCGACGACGCTAAGCTTAGCAATCAACTTCGAATGAGAAACCTTATCGAAAGCCTTAGAGGAGTCCATGTAAACCACGTCTACTGTTTCCCTTCCTAACGGATAGAAAAACAGTGTCCGTTGCCTTATGCATGGCAGTAACCGTCGATTTTCCCCTCTGGAAGCCGTGTTGAAGTGGAGAGATTATTAATATTTCTGGCAAACCTATATTTTGCTTAAATTGAACTCCTTCCAGAAGATCCAGCGCCGTCATTTCTTCCCGAGTACCAACTGTACCAACTGTCAATCCTTCATAGACTGCCGTTGTTGTGTGGAGGAAGATGGCCATCACCGAAACAGAGCCGTGGTACATTGTCGCCTCAACGTTGTTGGGACTTGTAAGCAGTTAGCTGTTCATTATGAAGGATACAACCGAGCACTAACGAGCGACCATCTAGGTGCTGACATCTGGAGTTCTATTCTGTGCCCTATCCGTTCGTGGTGTATACGTCACTTCGATGTACAGCTCTGCGTTTGGCTATTTGACTTTCTATAAAAGCGTTATTTCCACAGTTTTACTGACTATTCTGCTCTGTTGGTTTACGCCGTGCATTTTATGGTCAGTGGCTTTACGAGAATAGTGTCATAATAACGTTAGATATTGAAGAACAGAAGACCGGTGAATATATTATGTAATAAAAAATAACAAGAAGAAAACGGACTACTATACCGGCTGTTTCACCCTTACCCTGATGATCAGGTAACATGGAGATGTACGGAAGAACAAGATGAAGGAACTGGATCTGATCACTTTCGTAGGAAGGGGTGCGCGATAAAAAATTAGGAGCAGTGCAGAGGGTATAGGATAAAGGACAACGTTACTTAATCCTTTTTTGGGAGGCGACACGCATTTTACGTCGGCGGGATCTGGTGGAGGCGGCCTGAATACGTATATGGCCTTGCAATGACTTGTGGTAATCAGCCGATGAATTAGACAGTGCTTTATCCTTTCCAGAGAAGCTTGGTAACAGTTCACCGATGTCGAAGGGAAGGAATGCTAAGTTGGCCTGGGTGGGAAATCGAACCACGAATCTGGTATCGACTGCACACGACAGCCAACACCTTCTCCGACTGCGCTTCAAGCGTCTAAATTGGTAAGGCCAACTAAACCTTCCCTCTCTCCGGGGTCGATAAATTGGTACCACTCGTCTGGGAAGAGTAATGCCCTGACTTTCCATTGACTGGCTACCACATGCCATTGTATAACCATATAGCGCATTCGTCTTCCCAACATCACGTGGAAGTATAATGCGTGGCGCATCCCAAAAAGGATTGAGTAGCACCGTCTATTACTCTTTCGCTTGGAAGTAATTGATCGATTTTGAACGGTCGTCTACGGGCACAAGTCGATACACTCTATCCCCCTCGATTGATCGATCGCTATTGTTTGCTAGCGTTTACTACTAACTAATATTTGTACGAGATATAGCAGAGGAAATCAAGGCCTGGATTCATGAGGGGCTTACCAGCCGGTAAGTGTGAAATCTACCGCCACTCCACTTACTAGCGATTCATGAAAGCGCGGCGAAGAAAACCAGCGGTAAACTTTGAGGTAAACGCTACCTCGCTAGCGCGTCCGGGAACGTTCACCGTCAAAGCAAGGGTTTGCTCCCTGTTAATTTCTGACCCAACGCAACGACCCTGGCCCGTTGCCAACTCACCCGCCAAATCAATACTCGACAGGGAGCGAAACCCTTGCTTTTGTGGTCATGAATGAGAAACAGAGGTAAGTTCCCGGTAAGTGGCCCGTAAATGCCCATCGTGGTAAATTGGGGTAGGATTTACATCCAGGCGCGCTCATGAATTCGAGCCTTGAATACGTATCTAGCCATACAATGACTCGTGATGATCAGCCGATGAAGAGGTCAGTGTTTTAGCCTTCGCAGACGAGTCTGGTACCAATTCACGGACCCGAAGGAAAGGGAGGCTTGGTTGGCCTGGGTGAGAATCCCAACCAAGTGCTTTGGTATCAGGTGCACACGATAGCCGGCGCCTTCTCCGACTGCGCTTCAAGCGCTCACTCTAGATAAGCGCTCGAAAATGTAGAAAATGGCATATTAAGTAAGTACCTGTTAAGGATTAGGGGCGAGTTGAGTGGACATCTATCATACCACAGAGTCAGGTTGCTTTTTATTCAACCCTTTTATAACATTTTTCCTCTGCTCTTATATGAAGAGGTGAAGTGGCGATGAGTTTGAAAACTTTAACAAAAACAGTCGTAGCCCGTCAACATTCATCAATTTTCTTCTTCGACGATTTTGGGCATCATTACCATATTCTTCATGTAGTCTGTGCAAAAGTGATGCTTCTGAAATTAAACGATAAAGGACGGCGTCATTCAATCCACTTTGGGATGTGCCACGCATTCTACATCTACGGGATGTCGTGGAGGCGACATGAATGCGTATTTGGCCATACAATGACATGCGGTGGCCAGCCGATGAATAAGTCAGCGCTTTATCCTTTCTAGACAAGTTTGGCACCAATTCACCGACCCCGGAGGGATGGAAGGCTTGGTTGGCCTGCGCGGAAAATCCGAACCAGGAACCTGGTATCGGGTGCAGGCGACAGTCGGCGCCTCCTCCGACTGCGCTCCACGCGCACATTCTGAAATTAAACTTTGCAAAGTGTCAGCGCACAGTGTTCAACGAATTGCAACGCAGTTAGTCTAAACGTTTCCTAGATACAATTGCACGTAAAGCTCCCTGGAAGAGAGGGTTTGATTGAGAGCGAAAAAAACGAAACGACTTTATCAGATCGACGAGCGCACACCGTCCTCAGGAACAGATTTCTAGTCCTTAGCTACTTTACTAGAAGCCGGTGCAGGAATATGGGACATGCGTCTGCAGTTCCTCCACGCCAGTCGGCGGAAGTATAAACTAGGCCTTACCTGCGCAACCAGTAGAGCGCCTTCTACCAACGGACAGTGCAAAGCTTGAATAATTGCGCTCGAACGAATATAGTCGAATAATTGTTCGAATCTTCGATAACCAGACTTCAACGGCCTAGCGGCCGCCAAACGTCAGGATGGGGTCTTCGCTCCCAAACCCCGAGAATAGAACAACCCCATCCCATCTGGTTGTGGGCTTCGCCGCCAAACCCTGAGAATAGAACAACCCCAATCTTCCTCCTTTCTTCTTTAGGCTTTCTCACAGTAAAAAAAGTGGTTTTACTATATAGATTAGTGCAGTGGGATATGGTAGGGCAGAATTTTCACTGCGCATATGAAGTCCATCCACCCTCCATCACGAGCACGCGATTTATTTTCAGAAGCGCTCATTCTCTACGTGTCGAGAAACAGGTAATGAGAGTCCCAATCCGATGCTTAATCAGCGAAATCCATAATTAAAATTAATCTGTATTAGTCGACACCGCTTACTGTCCGACGGCAATAATACTCCTCCGAATCCCATGGTCACTCTCTCTACCCTTCCCCCCTACCAAAATACTTCCTTTCTTATGTGCTGGCAAAGAAGCGGACTGAGTCAAGCACGCACATGTGACACTGACTACCGATTCACGTGTTACTACTTTGCCACGACGTCTATGACACCCCTTCTGCACTCTGACACACGTGTCACAACTTCTAGAAGCCGTCTTCAGAAATCCGACACATACAGAACGATGTTGAGCGAAAATCCTGGTCCCCCCCCCCCTTATTCACGCTCCCCCTCTAATGGTCCCCCTTTGTTGGTCCCCTCCTATTGGTCGCAGTTACTCTTAATCCCTAAGTTGGCCGACGTCTTCAGCACGTCTTCTGAATCCCTACGCACGTTAGACCACGTCTTCAGCACGTCCTCTAAATCCCTAAGGCCTATGTCACACCTTCGCTCACCCCGAGCGAAGGCGACGAACAGAGCGATGAGCGAAGTCTCTTCGCTAGCGTGAAGCTAGCGAATAGGCGCGCAGTTAATAGCGTTGTGTGCAGCTGCGTCGTAGCATCGCTACGGATGCTGGCCGCCGCTCTGCTCAGCTCAGCGACGCGGTCGCATCGGTAGCGATGCCGTATCGCTCGAAAGTATGACACCCCGCCAGCGAGGCTTCGCTAGCGGTGGATCGGACAACTGCTACAGGCGTTTGCCCCTCCACAACGTCTGGTACCGTCCCCTCCCCAATTATGTTAGTTGTCCAGCGCTTTCGCTAGCGAAGAGCGATGGTATGACATAGGCCTAAGCACGTTAGACGACTCTTCAGCACGTCTTCTGAATCCCTACGCACGTTAGACGACGTCTTCAGCACGTCTTCTGAATCCCCACGCTCTGCACTCGATCCCCATTCATACCCTGACGCGTTGCCCCTTGAAGATCTCGTAAACTTGGACGATCAGCCGCCAAGGATATAGTTCGTCAGCAATCGCCCATGGTTAAGCTCAAAGAAAGCCCGGCTGGCATACGCCGCACTGTCGTAGGCTTATTTTGGCTTCAGTCTACCTCCCCGTGACGGACACATGACATTAGCCGATTATATATAGTAGGATTCTAGATTTTCGAATGCTTCGTTTCGAATTCGAACATCGCAACGAAGCCATACTCGAATATTATTCGAAAATCACGTATTTCAGCTTTATTCGAAATTCAAAAAAATCGATAATCGAATAAATTCAATTCATCAAGCGCAGAATCTGGTTTTAACCAACTATTCGAATGTTCTAAAAAACGGAAAATGAGGCTTATTAGTTTATCGACCACTCGAAGAGACTGATCCTTAGAAAGTTGATTTTAGGCACGGCGGCTGCACTAAAATTAAATTTTTTGCTTGTATTCTATCACGTCACATAAATACAAGTAGTTCAACCATTTCAGGGAAGTCGACAAAACTCATGCAAAGCTCAACATGCGACTAGGACAACTGATCGTGCTGCTCAACGTCTCCATCGTTCTTATTCAACCGGTGCTGTCGTTCAATCGGATGATCAGCGTCGTGTTTCCGGGCAAATCTCGTTGGTTCTCGCGGAGTAGAATTCAACGCATTGTATTCGTGATTCTCGCCTATTGTACCATCTTCTCGCTTATTTATAGCACACGTGAGTGTCAATGGAAATTCTTAGAAAACTGCACACTACACAACTTCACACAACCAGAAGTCCTAGAAATAGATGATCACTGGTCACTTGATCTTATCCATAGTAACAAGTATACGTTGAATCCGATCAAAAATCTTCGGACAATTGGATGATTCGGATAACGGCGATTCCGCCGAACTCGGGTTTTTGAATGAATCGGTATCTGCATACTAACCAGGGTTTACAAGGGCTCTTCAAGAGAAGGATACCAGGTCGGCCGCAGCAGCAGCTTAGGTTGTGGTGTACAGCGTTGGATGCAGCTTCCAACGCTGAACCACCAACGTTCGATATTTTATGGAATTCAATTATGCATACCATTATCCATATTGTCATAGTCACGCCTCAAATGAAGAAATGCAAAATCGGATCTATCCTAGTCCGGGGGGCACATAAGTAAAAAGTAACATATGTAATAAATCCACTTAAGACGGCCTCTACAGAACAACATGGAACCTAAACAAGAAAAGTCGCAAAGAAAAAAACGAAAAATTACATTTGTTGCGGTTGTAAGCAGGCAAGGTTGTGTGCCCTCCTCACCATGTTAGATCCTGGTTATAACATGTCCGGCGGCGGTCAGTACGTGGCATGCGGCTTCATGCGCCCTATTCACCATGTTGGATCCTGGTTATAACATGTCAGGCGGCGGTCATCACGCGGCATGCCTCCATTCCGTCGCTTTTTGCCCGCCGAGACGGTTGTAAACTGCGGCGATTTTTTACTTTATGTTTGTTTGTTCGTTTTTGGTTTATTTTAAGTTCCAGCTCGTACCCTAGGAGCCGCTCGGTAAGTCTCAATTCATTTTATTACCTACATTTAGTTATGTGGCCCCGGACTAGGATAGATCCGCAAAATCATCTAAAATGCTGGAAAAAAATCAGAACATCGGAAACAAAAATGTGTCTGATACAAGGGAGTCGTTTCAGACACATTTTCGAAAACAATTGAAGCCTTGATGCAGTTTACGTTAACATTTATTGTGGCATCTACATTTGATAGTATACATTTGACAGTGGTGACGAAGTTAGGCGTAGTTCTTGGCTTGTGATAAGAGATTCACACCATATAATCGTAGTTGCTAAGGAGATACCCTTTCCTGACCCATAATTCTTGCCTCTTGGTAAGAGATTCAACAACATATTCGCAATAAGAGGTCGACTTTCATCCACTCAAACACGGATACATAACAGAAGCCGGACAAAGAAGCCCCGATTTTATCTTTATCTTTATCTTTATTGGGACATGTGAATCTATGCACGTGGAACTGCGAGCGACAAGAGTACATGGCGGTCGAGATTCCAAGACAACAACCCTGTGAAAAGAGAACGAAGAAGCAACAACTAACAGGAAAACTAAAGAAAAGAAAGGAAACAATGCTGTCAAGTGACCCTCCCTCAGAGCATAATGGGGGAAACTAAGAATATTTCAAAAACTTGTTTATGATTGTTTTGAAAGCCGAAAGTTTAGAAGGTATCTGAGAACGCTTGCACAACTTGATGTATTCGCTCCATGACCAGCAGATGAAGTAGTTCGAACGAGCTGAGGCCCTAGCCCTAGGGAGAAACACTTTAAGTTTAGGCCCTCTGGTAATGGAGGCTTAACTGGAAAGTATTGCTGCCGATCAACGCGTATTAGCCCATGGCGAATTTTGTAAACCAAGACCAAATCAAACCTTCTCCTTTTGAAGTCTAAAGTTTCAATCTCAAGTTAGGAGTTCCTCTTCGTGCTACTAGGAATGGTCCTGCAACTGAATCCTTCCCAACGCAGGAACATTTTCCTGGTATAACTATGACTATAGTAACCAGCACTTCGACATAACAAAATGATGAAACAAAACTCTTATATTACAGTTGTGAAAGCATGTGACTCAGGAATTGTTTACGATAAAGGTTATGAAGGAAATTGCTATGCTAACTAGAAAAATTACCGTAATATCTGGGAGAGATGAGTCTGGAATGCATGTGAGTTTCTATGTATGCAAAGGTCGTTGTTCAAACTGCCCATAGGGATACGCTTCTTACGTGGAACGAGTTTTTATACTGAATCATATTTAGTTTATCAGGTCTTATCCGATGTGGATATCCTCTGTTAATGCCAATTGCCCGAGAAGTTTCAAACAGATCAGAGATACTAACTAGGAAAGGGTTTCGAGCTCCCATGGAACTTCAAGTTGAGACCACGATCATTAGAAAGAGATCGGAATGCCGATTACGAATATGGGCGTCAAAATTGCAAGATGAAATTCCTGAGCGAGTTATGGCCTGCCGAAATCGGGTGGTTTCACCACAGGCTGGCCGTGTGACGCAGCTGTCGAAGGCCCGCCAGCTGCGGCGGTGGCGCAGGGGTAGTGCTCTTGCTCGTCAGGTGTGACATCGTTGGTTCGCTTCCCGTTGCTGCCGGTTCTTTCGCAAATCATGATTTACCTTCGAAATGACCTTTTGTTCTGAATTATCATCAATCAGAAGTGCAGTAGATCAACGACATTTTGTTCTACCTCATCATACATTCTACTTAAATTTTGCTTCACATTTTCTTGCTTAGTTCCATGAAGGCCAAGTTTGTTAGAAACACCTCTAGTTATTCTATAAATGATTTGGACTCTATTTGTGCAAAATAGTAAATAAAAATGTCACCATAGCAGTGTTTTGCCTTAAAGCATTTTTACAAGCGCGTATGGTAGTTTTTCGGCTATTTAATCGAACACGTGTCATAATTTAAAACAAGAGGTGATTTCGAAGATAAAATATGATTTGCAAAAAACCGCCAGCAACGGGAAGCGAAGCAACGACGTCACACCTGACGAGCAGGAGCACTACCCCTGCACCACCGCCGCACCTTGCTGGACATTGTTACGCAGCCACGACGACTCACCACTCTCGCGCCAGCTGCGTCACACGGCCAGCCTGTGGTGAGGCCACCCGGTTTCAGCAGGCCATAACTCGCTCAGGAGTTTCATTTTGCAATTTTGACACCCATATTCATCATCAGCATTCCGAACTCTTTCTAATGATCCTGGTTTCAACTTGTAGTTCCATGGGAGGTCGAAACCCTTCCCTAGTAAGACTGATCTCATTTGTAGCCAACTTGTGTATTGTTGCTAGATTCGTAATTTTTCTTCTGAATTCTGAAGAATCGCCGCCATGTTCGGATAGGCGTTGCTCGTACGAAAGGCCAATTGACCCACAACGGCGGAACGAACGATACGTGAAACCTTGCTGGTCCTTTTCAATTTCTGTAATCAAGCTAAACAGCGATACCTTTTGTGGCGACCAAATTGGTGAGCAGTATTCCAATAGTGGTCTAACATACATAACAAAAAGCTTGAAAAGTAAGGAAGCGTTCCCTATTTTGAGTGCTCTTAAAATAAAGTTTGCATTTATAGAAGTTTTCATGGAATTTCGCGAATATAATTGCCGAAATTGAGACCACTGTCGTGCACTATTCCTAAGTCACGTATCGAATCGGTACAATTCAGTGTAGATCCTCTCAATAAAAACGAAATGTTTGGATGATGTCATTCTAGTCTTATGATAGCAGTTTTTTTGAATTGAAGTATCTAATGACCATGAGTTCGACCACTTTTCAACAGCGTGAAAAGAAAGAAAGTTGCCAGTGATTAGTTAGAACTTTGTTACCACAAAAGCCTTGTGAAAGCACTGATGTTGAGGATGACGCCATATCAATTTCAGCCGAATGTGCCTTGCTATTCGGCAGTGAAAATCTGATATTTCACACTGAAAATGGCCCATGTGGTCAGTTCACCTCCTTCTATTGTGACTTCCTCTTCTCTATTGTCGTATTTAGCCTAGCGTTTCTGATGGATGTTATAACCATAGTACAGCTACGCCGAATAAGGAAGGTGAGCGGTGTGATGACATGTGATACAGTTATGAGATCACCACGAAGACGTAGTGCTCTACTAGATCTCGTATCAACTTCTTCGAGTAAAAGCTAGAAGCGTTCTTCACTGCTCGCATCAGAAGTCTTTCTCTAAAGAGGAGAAAAGCGATAGAACATAATGGTCATTACTCCGCCTTTTAAAGGTTTTTTTTAGATCCTTTAGCTTTTAAAACTAGAAAAATGATGAGAGCTTTCCCTAACACCTAATAATGAAATGCTAACAAGGTAATACCCTTTCGCAGAAGATATCAACCGGAGAGCCAACCATCCCTCTATTTACAAGGTGAACCAAAGTAACGTGGACAAGATTTTTTTTGTTTTAATTATAAAACAACCAACAATTCAAGAAAACGACGACTAAATTACAACAGCACAAACATTAGGGCACATCATGTTCAAGTGGTTTCGAAGTGGCCTCCCTTGGAGCGGATGCAGAGAGCCAAACGTTTCGCGAATTTTTCGACGATGGGCCGCAGGTCGTACTGGGAACAGATTCTGTTCACGGATGAGAAGCTGTTCACCGTGGAGCTGGCGCACAATCGCTAAAGTGGTAGGGTGTGGTCTACAGGGGCTCCAAGCACCCCTGCTGTCGTTCAGAACCCGCAATCTGTTACGGTTTTGGGTGGAATCTGCGCCAGCGGCAAGACTTCTGGCTTTCGTGGATAAAGGAGTGAAAATCGACAAAGATGTGTACCAGCGAGACAATCTCGAGTCCGTAGTTCTTTCTTGGGCCCAACAGCACTTCGTTGATGCCCATTGGACGTTCCAACAGGACTATGCACCCGCACATAGTGCGAAGAGCGCTCAGGCGTGGTGCAAGGCCAATTTCCCCGACTTCATCACGCCTTCGGAATGGCCGCCTATTCTCCGGATTTAAATCCAATGGACTACAGTGTGTGGGGGCTTCATGCCTGAGAGGTCCACCACAGACGCCATCTTTATCGCTCGCCAGGCAATGGAGAAATATCGGGAGAAACGAAATCCCTGCTACATGGCATTTCTGGACTTGGAGAAAGCCTACGACAGGCTAGCTCGGGCCGTAATCTGAAATGCCCTTCGAGGGAGGGGTGTCCCGGAACGTCTGATCACGGTCATAAGGGACATGTACAAGGGCTCGAAAGCGGCGATACTAACTCCACACGGGGTGACAAGGAAAGTGGACATCACAGTGGGGGTACACCAAAGGTCGGCTCTGAGCCCGTTCCTCTTCGTGCTGACGCTTGACTCTATAGTGAACCACCTTGAGGAAGGCCCGCTCAGAGCGATCCTCTACGCGGACGACATCGCCCTAGTAGCCGACAACCAGGAGCCGCTACCTCGGAAGTGACCTATCTGAGGAAGGAAGTGTGGAGCAGGCGGTCAGGGGAAGGATAAATGCAGCATGGCTTAAATGAAGGGAGTCCACAGGAATCCTCTGCGACCGTAAGTGGTCCAGGACACTCAAAGGCAAGCTAGATAGAACAGTAGTGAGGCCTGTTCTCCTTTACGGCAGTGCTGGGCCCTATGTAAAGCGCAGGAGCGGCAGCTGCACGCGGCAGAAATAAGGATGCTCAGGTGGGCATGTGGATGGACCCGTCGGGATGTTAGGGCAGTGATGAAGACAGCCCCGATCCAGCTGAAGATGAGAGAGCAGCGCCTGAGGTGGTATGGACACGTCCTCAAAAGACCAAAGGATCATCCCACGAAGTTGGCCCTGAATTTCGAGGCACCCGGAAAGCGTCCGAGAGGAGCCCCAAGGAAAAGATGGAAGGACGTCATCAAGAGAGATCTCGCCGAACTCGGCGCCAAGCCAGACGACGCCCTTGATAGGATGAGGTGGCGACGGATCATAAAAACAGCGGACCCTGCAACTGCGCGGGACTAAACGCTCAGGAGAAGAGGAAGAAGAATAAGAAGTCAGAGTCAAACGCCATCGCAGTCTCGAGTTCCTGAAGAAATCCTTGCGCCAGGAGTGGGAACGGTTGTCTCTTGATGACCTGCGGCCCATCGTCGAAAAATTCGCGAAACGTTTGGCCCTCTGCATCCGCTCCAAGGGAGGCCACTTCGAAACCACCTAAGCATTATGTGCCCTAATGTTTGTATTGTTGTAATTTAGTTGTCGTTCTCTCGAATTGTTGGTTGTTTTATAATTATAATTTTAAAAAATCTTGTCCACGTTATTTTGGTTCATCCTGTATATTCTTCTCCTTGTTTGTCTTCTTGTTCCTCTTCCTCACTTTAGCAATTAGTTCCGAGCAATCGCTGGGTGCGTTTATTTGTGCTCCGTCGCCATCTCATCCTACCGAGACGTCGTCTGGCGTGGTTCCGAAATCGGTGATATTATCTTGATGATGGTCTTCCACCTTTTTCTTGGGGCTCCTCTCCGATGCTTTCCCTGTGGCTCGAAATCTGGGCCAGCCTTATTCTCTGGTCTTCTAAATGAATGTTTCCGTACCACGCAGGTGCTGCCCCTTCATCTTCAGCTGCATCGAGGCAGTCTTTATCACTACTCTAACATACTCATTTCGCATTCTGCCTCGACAAGTCTATCCACATGCCCACCTGAGCATCCTCATTTTTGTAGGGTGCAGTAGCTGGTGATCAGAGCCCTGCTTTCACTGCCGCAGAGAAGGACAGGCCTCAATACCGCTCAAATAGACCTTGCCTGTGAGTGTCTTGGAGCATCTACGACCGCAGAGGATCCCGTGGACCGCCTTCACTCTGCCCAGGCTGCATTCATTCGCCCTTTTTTCGGCTTCATCGCCTGGTCTACACCTCTTTCCTCGAATAGGTCACGTCCGAAGTAGCAGAGTTCTTCTATTTACTCGATAGCCTCACCTTGGCAGTCTAGTATCTCTCCAGCGCATGCTCAGTGGTAATGAACTTCATCTTCTTCTGGTTCAGCCGCAGCCTGTTGTCTTTGAGGATTCTGACCTAATGGGTCATGCTCTTGGAGGTCCTTGGGGTGGGTGGTCCTAGAGCTTAAGTTATTCACCAACGCCGTTGTCTTCCACCACTGTATAAGGCGGAGCGACGCGCTTGATTACCGTAGGCTGACCATGTGCCGCGCCTGCCTCCGATGTGGTTATTTCGATCTTTATTACCTTCGTTAAAGTGCATTACAAGGTGAACCCGCACCAGGAGTCACTCAGCCTCCCAAAGCATATGAAAACTAGAAGATCAAAGAAAAGGAAGGAAAAAAAGCGCAGTCTTCACTCTCCACCTATGGAAAGTCTGCTTCGCGGCGCATACTCCGCTGTGTTCATCTGCTATACCTCGTCTGAGGCTGGCTCAACAACACGCCACGCTACCGTAATTGAGGGGGAGGGGCGGTACCGTAACTCAGGGAGACACAAACTTAGCCCTCAGTTCTTTTTCTCCGTCGCTTTCATTCCATTCAACTTTGAATTTCTTTCTATAGTTTCTGTAGTATGGAGCGACCTTTGGTGAGTCAAGTGTTATTTGGATCCCTCCAGGCTCCGAAGAAGGCGAAGCTGATGAAATCTGAGCCGAATAAAGTGATGTATTAGGTTGGTGCATTAGTTCTCGAACATTTGAGGCATGAAATATTTGTTATCACAACATACGAACAACAATATCAAATCATTTGAAGTAACCACCCTTTACATCAATTTCTTTCGCCAACGTGCTGGTAAGTCATGGATGCCTTTTCTCCAAAACGTGGCCGGCTTGAATCGAAAAATGTGAGCAGTGCCTCCTTGACATCCTCTCGGTTCCTAAATTGCTGGCCGTCCAAATGGCGTTGAAGGCTTGGAAACAAATGATAATCAGAAGGAGCGAGATCTGGCGAGTAAGGTGGATGTGGAAGATGGAAGCCGTCGCTCTAGCAATATGCGTTCTAGCGTTGCCGTGTTGAAAATACGCCTTCACTTGCTCTCCTCGTGTGGTTTTAAGGTGGGCTCTCAACTTCCTCAGTTGGTTGACGTAAACCTCTGCCGTCACTGCTATCCCTTCGTCCAGCAGCTCCCTGTATTCTACGCCAAGAACGCTCCACCGAATGCATAGCATCACCTTTTTCACGTGAAGGTCGGGTTTCGGAACGTCCTCTGCCTCTCCAGTTGAGTCAACCCACTGTGCACGCCGGTGATAATTAGAGTAGAGTATCCACCTCTCATCACGGTGACAAGGTTGTCCAGCCATCCGTGGGTACGTCTGAGGGTAAGGAGAGTCAGAGCGACATCGGCTCTGCGATCCATGTCATGTTGTGTCAAGTCGTGGTACCCAGCGACCCAATTTTTGCCCCTTGCCAATCGACTTCAATCCCCGAACCACTGTTGAGTGACTTAAACCAAGAGTGCTTGATTGTTCGCGAGTGGTTTGGTATGGGTCCGCTTCCACTCTACTTCGGAGGCCATCCAAATCCAGTGTCATCGGGCGCCCTTCTCGTTCATTACCTTCAACGGAGAATTCACCAACTGCAAACTTCGAGAACCACTGGTATACAGTACTTCGAGCAGGAGCACTCTCGTTGTAAACATCCCTCAGGCGACGATGCGATTCGTTGGCATTGAGGCCAGATTGATGCAGGAATAACAAGACGTGCCGAATATGCGTCTCAGTTGGGATGAATTGCTTAGCCATAATAGCTGACGTTAACAACGCAGAAGCAAATGTTAGGAACAGTTTTGTAGCCCTTTCCTTTCTCCATCGATCGATCATCTACGCGTTGATACATGTGAGAAATTTAGCGGGAAAATGCGCTTTCAATTCAGGAGGGATCAAATGTCCGAGAACTTATGCACCAACCTAATAGTAACAATCTCGGTGCAGAGTCATTAAGCACTTGTCAGAATTTTTATTTCAGCGCATAGCGAATACGCTCAGTATTGATGTGAGAAAAAGGCGGTATCGTCTGGAAGTAATCATGACGTTACAGGTGAGACATGATGTATGGAGGCATTTTACGAGTACTTTAAGTTCGCCGTAAATTCTATAGAGCAGTTACTTGTCTTACTATGTATTAGAAATGAAGTGATGCTTACAACACTCACGATACTCATTTCAGACGTTCATGACTACACTTCTACGCTACATAAATCTGTTCGCCTATCACATAATAAGCCTATGGATCCAAATGACACCATTATTAACCTTTTTGTTTACAAACTTCCTCTGGTGCAGTGTGTTAGCTGGTGGAGGGTACGTTCTGCGCTTTGAACTTTTCGAATATAAATCTCAACTTAAACGGTGAATGGTTGTAGAAGCGTGGGGAAACGGATGGTAGATAACGACGAACACTGTGATGCAACCGTTTTCTGAAAAGGTCCGGTTTATGCATTCCTTCTAGGTATTTAATGGAATCTATCGTCAAGGTGGTTAATTGATATGTCACAACACCAGCGCCTTATATAGTGTCCTTCAAGAACAATTATTCTATCGTCTTAAGCTCCTCCAAGCCAGCCATGCCAGTAAATCTGAACGGTCCCACGTTAGATTGGTCTCAGTCACTTCTTTTTCTTCACCCTCTCTTGTCGTATCTCCTGTATCACCTGTTGCCCCGTTGATCATCGAGTTGCTCGAGTGGGCGCCAGCAGCGTCTCCATTCGTCCCTCTCGCGTGCCAGAGTGCTCCAATGGATCCTCCTCGCTCGAGGGACACGAAGAGCGTCATATCGGTCGTTCAGGGCTTTCACCAAGAAGTCCGACCAACGCGTTGGTGGGCGTCCTGGTGTTCTCTTGACATGCCGCGGAATCCAGTCAGTGACGGCTCTCGTCCAGCGGGTGTCTGCGATGCGCATTACGTGGCCGGTCCACCTAATTTTCGACGACTTGGCCTATGCGACAGCGTCTTCGAACGTCGGCGAGCTCGGAACTCCGAAGTCTATCTCTCACTTGCGTGAGTCGTGTCACTTCGAGCATCGTCCTCTCGCGACGCTGATCGCGTGTTCATCCTGCTTTCGTATAGCCCAGGTCTCTGAGGCGTATGTTAGGGCAGGAAGAACAGTGGAGTCGAATAGGTGGCACGGAATCGGAAGTTCTTCGTCTTCTTCGCGATTTCTTTTACGCTCTTGAAACCTCCCAAGCCACTCGTTTCCTCCTGCTCAGCTCTGGTGCTAGGTCGTTGGCCATGTTGACTTCGCGACCCAGATACACGTAGCTGGAGCATTCGGAGATGTTCGTTCCGTTGAGTGAGAATGAGGCATCAGAAAGTTTTCCGTTGCTCATGAACATCGCCCTAACGTCGTCATCGTACTCCAACAGTATAGAACAAGAATAACGCTAAAGGTGTCTACCTGGAACCACTTAACGCCGTCTAAGTAGCACTAGAGCAATGCTCCTAATGCGAGCTCGCCCGTGTTTACGCCCTTTTATTATGAAGGCGGTTTTCAGGTACATCACCGTTCTGATCAACACCGACATCAGAAAGGCCGTGTTGCGCCCTTTCAAATCGGCTCAGCGTCAATCGTCCGGACCGCCTTCGTATATATCCAAATCGCATGCCATGACGTGCAATACCCGCGCCTGGAAACGTCCTCGTCATTGATTGCGATCCAGATTGGGAAACCTCCGAGTAAAGCTCAATAAACATTTCACTACTGTAAACTTTACAGCGTTAGAAGAAGGACTACACTAAGCTGTTATGACGTTATAAGTTATGTTATGCGGCTTCCACAACTCGGTGTAACTTCACTTGACAGGAACTCACATTCGTACGGTAGCTACCACGATGACATCTTGACGAGGCAAATTCTGAAAACGTTGAATATTTGCGACTCGTACTGCGACGCACTGCGATAAAGCTAGCTGAAACGAATGATTCTTGGCGGCAGATATTGTCTGCTAGTATGCCTACTTTGGCTATACCATTTTCAGTTGAAATTCAACGTTTTTCAAATCAAAACCGACGTTGTTCAAATCAAATTTAACGTTTTTCAAACCAAATTCAACGTACTTCTGGAATCTTTCCCGCATCATATAAACGGACCTCTAAACTTTTCTTGTCATTAGGCGATTTGTCATGTCCGCAGGTGATATGAGCAATGATCAACAAACGTTCAACAAAGCCAGCGACGCGACCAATACAGTCAAGTGTCTCGAAGTCAGAAGGAGATCTTGGTCAAGCTGGTGTTCGTCAACGGAGGGACCACACACGAAGCTGCTCAGATTGCTGGTGTCAATGAGAACACTGCACGAAGCATTATCAACTCGTACAAACGAAAAGGCGAAATGGAAGACAAAGGGAAATAGCTCTAGTTAGTAGAGAGAGTGAAATATAGTTCTAGTTTTCTTCCTTTAAAAAATCGTTATAATTTTCTAACAGTTCTAATAGTAGAGAAGATCAAATGGCACTAATTTGCGTTGGATAGCCTTCAGTTATAATTTTCTTCCTCAAATTTAATTCTACTAGAAACTCTAGTCTAATTTCCTTCCTTGTATGTTGAATAGCCCTCAGTTCTAATTTTCCTCCTTTAAAAAATAGTTCTAATTTTCGAACAGTTCTAGTAGTAGAGAAGGCGAAATAGTTCAAATTTTCGTTGGATAGCCTTTTTGACATGCTGGAATTTTTTGAGAAGAAGTAATCCTGGAAACAAACAACTTGCAAAGAAGACGTGAAGTTTGAATCGAAGGTCGTTGAATCTGATTTGAAAAACATTGAATTTGGGGTGCAATCCTAGTTGGTGGTGGCCACTCTTAAACGATTTCATAAGAACTGAATGTGATCAATATTGAAACATATGGAACTTACACATTTCTTAGAGAACAACTGCACTAATGAAAATCAGAATAAATAACACAGAAACCAGTTGTGAGACATTTGTGAGTTAGGTCGGGACGTTTGCAAATGGTTAGGACGTAACGAGCACTGTCTTCCGTGTGTCAAAACGTTGATTGATGGTGCCTTGACCTATTTTTATTTTATTTTACTGATGCTGTCTAGAAGATGATCCGTTCTCGGTGCAAATCTAGTAAGGGAAGTCCCCCTTGTTAGTGTGCCCCGAGAGCGGTCCTTTTTAGGTGAATTCCATTACATTGCAAAAATGCCATTACACGACCTGCCGTAAATTTGCGCGTGGCTGGTGCAGTTTGCTGTCCGCGCCCTCATAGCCTAGAGATCGCGCGTCGTGATGCAGTGGAAGTGGCGTCGCTTCTGCGATGGAGGTCGGGGTACGGTTCTCGTGCGTGATGGTTCACTTGCATTTCAACTGGATACTTGAGATCTGAGGAGCTTTGGCGTGTGAGCAAATTTGAGACGATTTTTTTGCGCATTTTCCCGGCCGTAAGCGCTTCGCCGCTCGAAGAGCGCAGAACCCAGCCGCGGACTCCACTGGGCGACGAAAGCAGTTTCCACACGAGCAGCTTAGATGGCACACACCCTGAAGTCCCTTCCCTAGCCTGATTCTGCGCTCGAAGAGCGCAAAACCCATCCGCGATCCCTACCTGGTGGCGACGAAAACAGTTTCCAAACGAGCAGCTTGGATGGCACATACCGTGGAGCCTTTTCCCTAGCTGAATTATGGAGACAAGAGATGTGTGATGCTTCGTTTCCACTCCTCTAGGCTCAATTCGAAACTAAAACCCACGTAGCAAACCGAATTCTGGACACAAATGATGTATGTAGCTCCGTTTCCATTTATCTAGGCTCATTTCGTAACCAACTGGACAAGTGAGTGATGAGGCGTGAGGGAAAAAGAGACAGCGGTGTGTGGTGCAATTGCTCTGCACCACACACCCAAATTCACGACAGGCCGTGTAAAGGCATTGGTGCAATGTAATGGAATTCTTTTTAGGTTCCCTTCTTGCGAGTAGGAACTCGGAAACTGAGTCTATCTGGGCAACAAGGTTGGCGTAGTTTACATATTTCTCCATGTTGTTGCTCTTTTAATGTTTCATTATGTCGGCAAATCATTTAAGATCGGCCACCACCAACTAGGATTACACGGAATTTGGTTTGAAAAACGTTGAATTCGATTTGAAAAACGTTGAATTTCAACTGAAAATGGTATATATGCGACCTTAAAGCGGACTGATGACAATTACAATACCGCTTTTAATCCGTGAACAATCGACGCTTTGCGACAGAATTTTCCGTCGCAAATCGTCGCAGTACCATAACATCGTTCATATTCACTTATATGAAAATTAAATTGCACCATTAGATTCACATTCCTCCTATCAATCCAACTACCTACATGAACTGTGGAATTAGATACTCCTGACTTAGTTCTGGAGCTCGCGGAGGGGTTGTAAATCAATTTGCGGACGTTTGAAAGGACGAGCTCCACAACTAGGTCTAGAGTATCCAACTCCACAATTCCTGCAGGTAGTTAGATTGATAGGAGGAAGGTGAATCTAATGGTGCAATTTAATTTTCATATAAGTGAATTTGAACGAAGTTATGGCACTGCGACGGTTTGCAACGGAAAAATCTGCCGCAAGCGTCGTTATTCAAGAATTAGGAGCGGTATTGTAGCTATCGCTTACGCGCATCTTTCCGCATCCAATGTAAGTTCCTTGCAAACATAACGACTGCTACTAGCTTGCAAACAACTTACGCACTTCTGGTACTTACTTGCAAGCCTGCTTTGGTTACGCGGGATCTTAAAGTGGGCTGACAACAATTACCTATCGCTTTCCTGCATTTTTCCACATCCTATTTAGGGTAATAGGTTGCCCAGAAATAAATGAGCGTTTCCAACTCAAATGTTGAATTTACCATAACTCAGCTCAGAAAAAGCTTTATAAATCAATTTAATAACCACTACAATCAGAGCATCTCTGCCAATAAGAAACATGCTTACTTATGCCAGTAGCTCAAAAAATCCGGAGTTCTGGAGGGGATGAAAGCGTTGACGGCATTTTTGGGTTTTTGAAGCACTTCTCTTTCAGAAAGCTGTCCAAGTGCTTGAAAAAGTGATAATCGGTGGGCGAGAGCTCCGGTAAGTATGGTGGATGTGGCAGAGTTTCGTATCACAATTCATCCAATTTTTCGACAACAATTTTTGAAACGCGCGAACACGGGTTGTCATGTAGCAGGATTGGGCCCTTCGACTGACCAAAGTCGGCTGTTTTTCAATTAACTTCTGGTGCATCATCTCAACTTCGGCACAGTATTTCTGCGCTGTGATAGTCTCTACTGTCTTCAAGAGCTTGTAATGGACTATACCAGCCGTTGTCCACCATACGGTCACCGTGGTCATCTTGGATGGAGACCTGGTTTCGGCATCTCCTTGGGACTCTCATTCTTGTCCCGCCATTGTGCAGGGCGACGACGATTGTTATAAACCCAAAAAAAGCCCCCTTAGATTGCGCGGCCTTAACGAAACACAGGTGTCGTGGCGCTTCAGCATCTGCCCGGCGGTCACTTCGTGCGGGACTCATCTATCCAATTTTTCTACTTTTCCGACAGCATTTAAGTGACGACTGATAGTGCTACCATCAAGCCGAAATGCTGTACAACCTCTCTCACAGTTTGACACAGATCCGCTTCCACCATAAGTTTGAGTTCATCGTCATTAAGGAGTGACCTCGGTCTTCACCTTAGAGACGTTTATCTCCAGATCGAAGCCCTTCAAGCCAGCTGCGATTTGTGCGTATCTTAGTGAAATCATTCCCAAATGCGGCGTTGAGTTACGGACCGTTTGAGCTGCACTGCGACTAAGTTTGAACTCGTAGAAAAAAAATTTGGTGAAAATTACATCCAGACATATGAAACCGTAAGGCTTAAAACTGGGGAAAATTCTTGTTCTAAACAAAACTCGAAGGCACGCTTGATGAGAGTATAAACTAAGCTTTCTAAAGGTATATAACACTGCAAGATGTAAAACATAGTTCCTTGAAAAAATGTACTCCAATAATAGCAATTGCAAAACGCTCATTTATTTCCGTGCAGCCTAATGCTTGCAAACCTAACGACTGCTAGTAGCATGAAAGTAGCTTACGAGGTTTTAGGTAACTTACTTGCATGCCTAATTTGGTTACATACGACCTTTAAGCTTGTAAGTAACTTACATAGCTTATCTAAAAGACGCAAGCAAGTTAAGAAGGGGCTCTGAGCCCATGTACTTGCACGAAAGCTTCTCGTAACTTAGCTTCTACTACTTACAAGTAATTTGCTCAATGCCAGCCTGCACATTACAGGTAACTTAGGCGCAGAGAATGAGGAGCAAGTAACTTATTTTGGAGGTCTAAAGGACCAATTATGTAAGTCAATTTGGAGTCCTTAACCCGTTGACGACACTGTCGCGCAATGGTGCGCGACGGTAAATTATTTTAACAAGAATGATATCCCGTCCATCCAAACTTCGAGCAGAGAGGTTATTCAGGATGCTGAACACGATGCCGATGTCCATTTGGACGATCACTGCTGATTTCTCTCTTAAACGGTAGTCGTGTCAGGGCCACCGACTTTCCCCAAACTCTGTGTAGGAGTTATAGTTAGGAGAAGATGGAAACAAATCTTATCTCCGCTGTTTAGGGATGCGTTCAATTTCACTTTCGTCATTATCTCCGATCTTTGAGTTTTCTCCTTAGCAGCCTCATTCGTTTCCTTTTCTTTAAATTTTCCTTACTTCCTCTGCCATGATGACATAGCTGAAAGGTTATTGGTGAAGTTTGAGTGGAATTGTCTACATTCGCTGTCGAAAATTAACATCATGGGCGTTCCGAATCCCGATATCGAGGAACTCAAAAGAAACTGGAGGAACTGTACACGCTCGACTTTCAATAAACCTTGGCATATTGACTTCAGATCGATATTGTTGTCTTGTTGAGCTGGAAGCCAAAGTTGTTATCACATTTATTTAACTTGGCTTAGGTTTCGGCGACCTCGCGTTCGTCAGAGCTTGAAAAAGTCGAAAAGCACTTATGAAACTCTCAAACACCATTTCATCCTACAGAATACTAATCTTAAAGGGAGATAGCGACAATATCCAACAGTTATGACAGTTATGAAGGAACGAAGGAAAAACCGAAAAGGAATGAACTTTTCAGGCAATGACGAAGGCGAGGTCGCCGAAACGTAAGCCGAGTTAAATAAATGTAATAACTACTTTGGCTACCAGCTCAACAAGACAACAACATGTTTCTAAAACTTGGAGGATTCACTGCTGGACAGCGACGTTGATGTAATGAACGTAGGCATCTATTCGGGATCAACTCTCGACGGTCTTAGAATGTTGTAACAGTGACAGCCGTTGTTTCATCCCACTGGCTGAAGGATATAAAAACACCTCTACGAATGCTGCAGTGTTCGCCCTAGTCTGATCGCTGGCCGTGTGGTTTCGGCTCCGGCGCCTCCCAGCCCCTGAGGAGTTCCTGAGCCTAGTTCCTCCTTCCCCCCCCCTGGCCTCATGTCCGTGACCTGTATCGCTGGCCACATGCTTCTCCACTGTTAGTAAAATCTTTATTTTACTGCCGTGTTTTGTTATGTAAGGGCCTAAGAGGCCGTATGATCTACACGTGAATAAATCTGAGGGGACAGGTTTATTACATTGAAGCTGGCGATGGCGTGGATGACAACGGTATGGCTCGTGGTGTTGTTTCTGGCACTGATGAATTCGATTCCTATATCTCAGATGACAGCGACAAAGAAGCAGAGGACACTTGGAAGGACCATGCTCGAGTATATGACAGATGGACATTTTACGAGCCTGTCGGAGCGGCTCCAGTGGTAGGCGACTGCGAAACGCCAGCTCTGGAGCAGCTCCGACAATGTTCGTCTCAACAGTGACGGCCGGATACCCCTCTGGGGGGGGTATCCGGCCGTCACTGTTGAGACGAACATTAGCATCGTGCTTGACATCCCAAATTTATCCTTAGGCGAAGAGTTTGGGTCACGGTATGTCGTGTCACGTTTGTGCGGCGCGCTTCGTCCCATGGGCCAGACACGCGAAAATCGCTCTCGTCGTCAACGGGTGTTGTTTAGTGTGCTCGCGACACGACGCATTTGTAGTGGCCAAATTCATCGAGTGACGCAATTGATCAATCCGCGACGCGCGACACTAAGCGACCCCTTAGGTCCCGTTTATACTTCCGACGCCGAACGACGCGACAGCATGCATCGTGGCAAAATTGATCGGTCGCGTCGCCCGATCAATGTGGCCAGCCTAAGTGGCGTCGCGTCGCTCCACACCGAAGTATAAACGGGGCCTTAAGCCGCAAGTAACTTGACTAAAAAAATTTCGGAAGCCGAGTATACTGCATCGCTGAGTAGCTGTATTCCGTGACACGACCGATTTCCGAGCGCACCACAGCAAACCTTGAAAAGTCGAGACGAGGTCACACGCCGAGACAGCTTCGAAAGTGCATTCGCTGACAATGTTGTTGCAAAGTGATGCCATACCGGGCCTACCATACCGGGCCGGTACAGACTTTCATCTCCAGATCGAAGCCTTTCAAGCCAGCTGCGATTTGTGCGTACCTTAGTGAAATCGTTCCCAAATGCGGCGTTGAGTTACGGACCGTTTGAGCTGCACTGCGACTAAGTTTGAACTCGTAGAAGAAAATTTGGTGAAAATTACGTCCAGACATATGAAACCGTAAGGCTTAAAACTGGGGAAAATTTTTGTTCTAAACAAAACTCGAAGGCACGCTTGATGAGAGTATAAACTAAGCTTTCTAAAGGTATATAACACTGCAAGATGTAAAACATAGTTCCTTGAAAAAATGTACTCCAATAATAGCAATTGCAAAACGCTCTTTTATTTCCGTGCAGCCTAATGCTTGCAAACCTAACGACTGCTAGTAGCATGAAAGTAGCTTATGAGGTTTTAGGTAACTTACTTGCATGCCTAATTTGGTTACATACGACCTTTAAGCTTGTAAGTAACTTACATAGCTTATCTAAAAGACGCAAGCAAGTTAAGAAGGGGCTCTGAGCCCATGTACTTGCACGAAAGCTTCTCGTAACTTAGCTTCTACTACTTACAAGTAATTTGCTCAATGCCAGCCTGCACATTACAGGTAACTTAGGCGCAGAGAATGAGGAGCAAGTAACTTATTTTGGAGGTCTAAAGGACCAATTATGTAAGTCAATTTGGAGTCCTTAACCCGTTGACGACACTGTCGCGCAATGGTGCGCGACGGTAAATTATTTTAACAAGAATGATATCCCGTCCATCCAAATTTCGTGCAGAGAGGTTATTCAGGATGCTGAACACGATGCCGATGTCCATTTGGACGATCACTGCTGATTTCCCTCTTAAACGGTAGTCGTGTCAGGGCCACCGACTTTCCCCAAACTCTGTGTAGGAGTTATAGTTAGGAGAAGATGGAAACAAATCTTACCTCCGCTGTTTAGGGATGCGTTCAATTTCACTTTCGTCATTATCTCCGATCTTTGAGTTTTTCCTTTTCTTTAAATTTTCCTTACTTTCTCTGCCATGATGACATAGCTGAAAGGTTATTGGTGAAGTTTGAGTGGAATTTTCTACATTCGCTGTCGAAAATTAACATCATGGCGTTCCGAATCCCGATATCGAGGAACTCAAAAGAAACTGGAGGAACTGTACACAAAGTTGTTATCATATTTATTTAACTTGGCTTAGGTTTCGGCGACCTCGCGTTCGTCAGAGCTTGAAAAAGTCGAAAAGCACTTATGAAACTCTCAAACACCATTTCATCCTACAGAATACTAATCTTAAAGGGAGATAGCGACAATATCCAACAGTTATGACAGTTATGAAGGAACGAAGGAAAAACCGAAAAGGAATGAACTTTTCAGGCACTGACGAAGGCGAGGTCGCCGAAACGTAAGCCGAGTTAAATAAATGTAATAACTACTTTGGCTACCAGCTCAACAAGACAACAACATGTTTCTAAAACTTGGAGGATTCACTGCTGGACAGCGACGTTGATGTAATGAACGTAGGCATCTATTCGGGATCAACTCTCGACGGTCTTAGAATGTTGTAACAGTGACAGCCGTTGTTTCATCCCACTGGCTGAAGGATATAAAAACACCTCTACGAATGCTGCAGTGTTCGCCCTAGTCTGATCGCTGGCCGTGTGGTTTCGGCTCCGGCGCCTCCCAGCCCCTGAGGAGTTCCTGAGCCTAGTTCCTCCTTCCCCCCCCCCTGGCCTCATGTCCGTGACCTGTATCGCTGGCCACATGCTTCTCCACTGTTAGTAAAATCTTTATTTTACTGCCGTGTTTTGTTATGTAAGGGCCTAAGAGGCCGTATGATCTACACGTGAATAAATCTGAGGGGACAGGTTTATTACATTGAAGCTGGCGATGGCGTGGATGACAACGGTATGGCTCGTGGTGTTGTTTCTGGCACTGATGAATTCGATTCCTATATCTCAGATGACAGCGACAAAGAAGCAGAGGACACTTGGAAGGACCATGCTCGAGTATATGATAGATGGACATTTTACGAGCCTGTCGGAGCGGCTCCAGTGGTAGGCGACTGCGAAACGCCAGCTCTGGAGCAGCTCCGACAATGTTCGTCTCAAGTGACGGCCGGATACCCCTCTGGGGGGGGGGGGTATCCGGCCGTCACTGTTGAGACGAACATTAGCATCGTGCTTGACATCCCAAATTTATCCTTAGGCGAAGAGTTTGGGTCGCGGTATGTCGTGTCACGTTTGTGCGGCGCGCTTCGTCCCATGGGCCAGACACGCGAAAATCGCTCTCGTCGTCAACGGGTGTTGTTTAGTGTGCTCGCGACACGACGCATTTGTAGTGGCCAAATTCATCGAGTGACGCGATCGATCAATCCGCGACGCGCGACACTAAGCGACCCCTTAGGTCCCGTTTATACTTCCGACGCCGAGCGACACGACAGCATGCATCGTGGCAAAATTGATCGATCGCGTCGCCCGATCAATGTGGCCAGCCTAAGTGGCGTCGCGTCGCTCCGCACCGAAGTATAAACGGGGTCTTAAGCCGCAAGTAACTTGACTAAAATTTTCTCGGAAGGCGAGTATACTGCATCGCTGAGTAGCTATATTCCGTGACAGGACTGATTTCCGAGCGCACCACAGCAAACCTTGAAAAGTCGAGACGAGGTCACACGCTGAGACAGCTTCGAAAGTGCATTCGCTGACAATGTTGTTGCAAAGTGATGCCATACCGGGCCTGTCTTTAAACCTATTTTGTTTAGCTTTCAAACACAACGTCACACAACATACGCACTTCATGGAACGGCGATACATCCTGTTCTTCAATTTATTCTAGCCCACATCTGAATAGTCAACAACTGTCACAAAGAGGAGGAAACATTCCCATGGCAACCAAAAGGTCTCATGCAAAATGGTACAGATAAAGAACAGCAGTACACAACAGCAAATGATTTCCATTACAGCCCATCACAACAGAATAGTCTTCACAACCAACCCAAGGAATGACACACCAACTAGTTAGACTCGAAGCAAAATCGAACCAAATCGCGACGATCAAGGGGTAACACGCACAGTGGAACAGTGGAGATGAAGGGAAAGGTGTAAACTCGACAAAAGGCATCATGATGAGGAGATGTCTAGTGCGCTTGGAATGCGTCAGCTCTCAGCTGTGACGACTCTAACGACGAGGTCGACGGACGAGGCTCGAGAGAAGGTCATTTGTAGAGGAGAGTGGCAGCAATTGTGATGCCTTGTTTCTTGCATAATAAATAACAATAGCGATACCTACTCACCTACAGCAGTCTGACCTCGCTACTGGCGGTCCTACACAACACGGGAGTCTTCTCTACGAAAGATCGTAACATAAAGAATCAGACTAACATATCACATAGTTATCACTGCATAATCGGCCGGCCAGAACCCTGGCCAGCAATATAACATTAGAGACTTCGATCATGATCAGTGAACGTTAATCTTTAGAAATGAAGGAAGCTAGTACGAATGTTAGACATCTTATCAGTCGTATCAGCTTCGTGAAACTGCCCAATGATAACGTTATTGGTCTGAACAGGAGCTGTACAGTCAATTCGAACTGCTAGGGATTTAGATCTAGAATCAAACCTACTTATCTACGAGAAGTGCTGGAATCCAATAGAAAATTGGTTAATTCACAGTCCTAACAGATCGTCGAAATTCATATTGGCCGGCGAAGGAGTTCCACTTTGAGGTTGAGTCGTCACTGCTGGGCGAACCGAAGGTTTGGCACTCAGGTAGTTCATGTTCAGCACCTGAAAACTGCAAAGATGAGCCAAAAAAGATGATACTATCCACGGTAGTCAAGAAAACCCTCCGGAGTATAGCATAAACAGCGTTATTCTCTAGTAGAAATGCGCTCTGTGGGTTTAATCTCGTAAAAATCTCTTCGGCTGCATGCCCTTCCATTGGTGTCTTTTCATTATTGTACGGTTGATCAGATTTTCTGCAATAAACTGGTACCACTTCTCTCCACGTCACGCCTTCCAGTACAACTGAAGCAGCTGTGACTTTACTCTAACCAGAAGACTATCTCAACGGTAGGTCGGAACGGCTCAGGTGCTGTATATCGGCAGTATCGCCTCTATCTGGGAAACAACAAAATACAGTTGTTTCGACCCAATACAACTCTGCGCAGAGTTAGGGATGACGGAACTTGGGCCGTTGGCGGCGTTAAGCCTCTGCCTGCGCGCGAAGGGCGGGCTTAAGTTGGCTGGAAATAGCGATGTACGAGCGAGCGGTGGTGGCGCAGGCGTAATTCCCATGATCGCTGTTTCCAGCCAACTTGAGTCCACCCTTCGCGCGCAGGTAGAGGGTCAACGCCGCCAACGGCCCAAGTTCCGTCGTCCATAACTCTGCACAGAGTTGTACTGGGGTCGAGACATCTGCATTTTGTTGTTTCCCAGATAGAGGCGATTCTGCCCATATACAACACTTGGGCCGTTCCAACCTACCGTTGAGATAGTTTCCTGGTAAATCCAGTGGTCTGCAAGCAGCTTCGTTTAATTTTCACAGAAATTCCCAGTACGTTAAATTCACAATTGCATATAAATATAAAGAATTCTGCCGATTCCTTTTAGAAATAGAAGTTACGTTGCCCAAGTTCGACTTTCAAAGAACCTTCGCAGAGCAGAGCTAGAGCAGTTAAACTGTTAGTGTTCTTCTTATAGCCGTTCACCGACTGTTGTCCATTTTTCATTCGGCTTACGTTTCGGCGAGTTTCGCCTTCTTCAAAGCCTGGAATTGTCGGAAACATCTACAACACTACCAGGCGAAACATCATTTCAAAGTACAGGTTATTAATCTCAACAAAAATAGAGACACGACCTGACACTCAGTTCTTAAATGGAGGAATAACCTTTGAGGTGGATACCGAGGTGCACCACCAAACACCCGCATATGGACATAGACGTGGATGAATGAGCTTCAGCGCCGAGACCACCCGACTTAATCATCCTGTGGAGAGGATCATGAAGGTGGAAACTCAGAGAACGCTTTGGATTGCAGCCCTTCGGACAGCTCTGAGTCTCCACCTTCATGATCCTCAGGGTGATTAAGTCTGGTGTATCGAGGCTGAAACTCATTCACCCACGTCTACGTTCATCTGTTGGTGTTTGCTGACGCGGCTCGGCATCCACCTCAAAGGTTAGTCTTCCAATTAAAAACTGTAGTATCGGGTCATGTCTCTAATTTTGTTGAGATTAGTACTCTGCGCTTTGAAATGATGCTTGGGCAGGTAGTGTTGTAGATGTTTCCGACTATTGTAAGCGAAGCTAGCTGAGCGTTCTGTGATTTCCACGCCTTCTCTGATCCGATTGATTCCAGCGAGCCGAGGCGGGGAGCGATCGAGGAGATGCGACGAGGCGACGACGGCGGTCGGCGGCATCGAGGACGGCGGCGGCGGCGAGGACCCCAACCACAGCGAGCTCAAGGGCGACTCCGAAGGCAGCACGATCGACTCCTCATTCCGGGACACTGTTATCCGCTCTTTCGCCCATATATCGACCGCAGCCATGGATAAACCTTACGCCGAATCCAGTGTTTCCACCCCTCGCACTTACTCTATTCTAGGCTCTGAAGAAGGCGAAACTCGCCGGAACGTAAGTCGAATGAAAACTGGATGACAATTTTGGTGAACGGCTATAACAAGAATACCCATCTATTTTTTCGTCTCCTATAACGAAAAAGGTGAACGGTGCATATGCTATTCTCGTGTCAAACTCGCCACTTATCTTATCCTCCACAGTTAATTTTCCTTAAAGCGCCCATTTTGGTTGGAAACGTGTTCCTTTTTGACCTCAAAAACGCCCAGGTTTGACGTGAAAACGGTACACATGCATCATCCACCCCCTTGACTGCAGTCAACGCCAACCACAATGGACTTTTACGAGCTCACAGAATTCTTCAGATTTGCGCGTAATTGCCCATTTAAGATATTTGATTTCCTTCTGATATGAAGGATAAAGGATAAAGGATAAAGGACGGCGTTACTCAATCCCTTCTGGGATGCACCAGCGCATTCTACTTCTACGGGATGTCGTGGAGGCGACATGAATACGTATTTGGTCCTACAATGACTTGCGGTGGCCAGCCGATGAACAAGTCAGTGCTTTATCCTTCCCAGACAAGCCTGGTACCAATTCACCGGCCCCGGAGGGATGGAAGGCTTGGTTGGCCTGGGCGGGAAATCCGAACCAGGAACCTGGTATTGGGTGCACGCGACAGCCGGCGCCTCCTCCGACTGCGCTACACGCCCCACTGATATGCAACTGCTATAAAATAACAACAAAGCGCTAAAGTGCTCTCTTCCCACCAACCTTTCCAATAGACAGGTCCGCAAAGGCATTGTTCGCACGAGCCGAGCACGCGGCGGTTGGCGATGTTGGAGTGCTCGTCTGGGCTGTCACCGTCTGAGAAGTTACTGTGGTAGTGGGAGCGCCGAGCTGTAGGCCTTGCATCATCAGAAGCCCTGACGATTGCTCAAAAGGATTCGGGAAAGCCTGTGGAGCGGCTCTGGGTTGCATCTGTGGTACAGATCCGGCGAACCCTGAGTTCAGCATGGAAGGAGCAGTTGTGAACGTTGCATTTTCAGAAGAAATCGGCGTCGCCGCACCGAATGCAGCAATTCCAGGCATTGACTGTGAAGTATGAGGGGGTGCGGCCTGAAGACCGAACGCAGCAAATCCGCCGACGGGAAAGACTGGTTGCGTTGGACACTGAAAACGTATGTTTCAGCAGAAGGAGATCACCTAATAACGGGAGAAACTGTACCTAGATAGGTTGGCCTACCTTGGTTTGGTCGCCGAATAACGACAGAATATCAGCATTGCTCTTCTTCGTATCGCTCGCCATCCCAGCACTCGACAACGACGCCAAATCGTTCGACGGTTGCGATGGCGGAGTCAGCTGTGACGTCGGCTGGTGAGCGGGTGATGCCGGGTGAGACCCTCCGGCGGGTACAATCGTATCTATGACAGGCGCTGAGGCGAACGAGCCGAAGACGTCGTCAAACTCTGACGCCTGACTGGTTGGTGTATTCTGGAAGAAGGACGTAGTTGAAGTGGTCGAAAGCGCTCTCCTGTTGAGGTTTCCAGTCCTACCTTCGGACTGCTCAGTGACAACGAAGCGAAATCACCAGCCATGTGGCTGTTTCCATTGACGTTTGTGGCTGAACTGGCAGGAGACGAGAAGTCCAACAAGTCATTGACAACAGCCGAACTGGAATTCGATGACTCCACTGCAGCGGCAGAAACCCGTACAGAATTGGGCTGAAATGTTTTGCAATCACTTCACCGAACCAATATTGAATCCCTTAAATGAGTCGACCAGCCTAAGCCCTAGTTTATACTTGCGTCGCTGCGCGGCGCGGCATCATGGTCGGGATAGATATCGACCGCGCGGCGCGATAAATCGATATCTATGGTAATCATAATGTCGCGCCGCGTGGCGGCACAAGTATAAACTAGGGCTAACACTTCAACCCAGTTTTAGGGCTTGCTCCTAGTCTTCGACGGGAGAGACTGGCATAGAAAGGTTCCAAACTCAAGCTAAGCTTTTGCGATTCTATTTTGATAGCATGCAGAGTCGTGTGAGCGGAGTCCAGAATTACAGTTAGTTATTGCTGAACGCTTTTTTTAAGACCTGAAAAAGAGGTGTGAAAACGTTGCCCAACACTCGTCAACCCCTATGACACCCCACGGGATGTGCCTCGGAGGCGCAGTTGGAAGGAGTGTTGGCTCATGGGGGCACACCATTGGGCTTTTGAGTTCGAGTCCGCGTACTGCTAATATTTTTGCACATATTATTTTTTGTTATTACGCTTTCTCGTGATCACATGAGTCAATTTTAGGCCATCAATGCTTACAACAAACCAAGGCTGTCCATTTGCGCCTTCATATGTGCTAACTTTTCAACGATGCGGATCAGCACCATATCACTTTTCTGGAAATAAAAGATCTTATTGCTCTTCCCTTTTAGTCAGCAGCTATGGTACAAAACCATAAAACAACTAAAACATAAGGTCGTGTCACACCGGCACCATCTTACAAAAGCCTCCCGGGCAAGGAAAGACCAGTTCTTCTTCGTTGATCGCGTAATCCGTGGGTGTAGAAAAGGGTTCTGGGTTAACATCGACGTAACCAACTGCCAACCACGAAAAAAAAAAACTAGCACATGTGAAGACGCAAATAGCCTTGGTTTGTTGTAATCATTGATGATCTAAAATTGACTCCTGTGATCGCCAGAAAGCGTAACAACAACAAACTAATATGTGCAAAGGTATTGGCAGTGCGCGGTCTCGAATTCAAAAGCCCTCCGGCGTGCTCCTATGAGGCGGCACTCCTACCGACTGCGCCTCCGAGGCACAACTCGTGGGATATCATAGGGGTTGACGAGTGTTACGCACACATTTTCACACCTCCTTTTCAGAACTTTAAAAAGCGTTCAGCAAAAACCAACTGCAATTCTGGACTCCGCTCATACGGCCCTACATCCTACCAAAATAGCGTCGCAAAAGCCCACCTTGAGTTGGAAACCTTTCCTTGTGAGTATTCTTGAAGCATAATTGAAAATATGTGGGGTATCCTAAAAATGTAAGTACTGTCTGAAGAATGATAACTTTGCCGCCAGTTTAGATACAGAAGGTTTAGAACTCATATGAAAGCGAAAGAAAATAGAAATATTCCGACATATGAGCGGTAGGGTTTGCTCCATGCACTCGTCTGAATTCTTGCATTTTACACTCGACTGATTGTTTTTCGCTAGAATCCTCATAATTTCTCCATAAAATGGCCTAACGACCGATTTGTGCTTCTATTAACGTTAAGAACTTAATAACGCAGTACAAATTGCGGCAAAATGCAGTGTATCTAAAAAAAATGCAGGTACTGTTTGAAAGGTTCTAACATTGCTGCTAGTGAAGCGTTTGAAGATGTTTAAGGCTCATATGAAAGCACAGGATAACGGAAATTCTGCAATGTGTAAATGGTCAAGATTGCTCCATGCACCCTTATGAAACCTTACATTTCGGACTCGACTGACTGCTTGTGGGCTGAATGATTGCTACAACCTTGTTATTAATTGAACACATTACCCTGCGCTGTGCTTTTTTACGTTTAAGGCTTGACAGTGCACTACAATTTCACGTGAACGATATGGCATGGCGCTTCATATAGCGCTTATGTTTTTTAAAAGATATCACGGTCTTTCCACACGTTTTAGTACACTGTCAAGTCCCATTCTTAAAAGAAGCACAGGGTAATGTGTTCAATTAAAAACAAGATAGTAACAAGCATTCAGCTCATGCACAACCAATCGTGTTTTGAATGTAAGGTTTCAGACGGGTGCATGGCGCAATCTTGACCAATTGCACACCACAGAAATCTCGTTACACTGTACTTTCATGTGAGTCTCAAACATCTTGAAAAGCTTTACCAGCAGCAATATTAGAGTCTTTGAAATAGTACCTGCACTTTTAGGATATCCTGCATTTTTCGCAAGCCATACTGTGTTAAGTTTTAAACCTTAAAAGAAGCACAAGACAATCGGCAAGGCCACTTTATGGGGAAATCTGACAAGTATTCAAGCGAAGCGCAACCAATCGAGTGTAAAATGCAAGAATTCAGACGAGTGCGTGGCGCAATTCCTACCGCTCATATGTAAGAGAAGTTGTATTTTTTTTTCGCTTTCATATAAACTTTAAGCTTTTCTTGTACTTTTATTGGCAGCAAAATTATCACCTTTCAAACAGTTCTTACATTTTTTGAGACACCCTGTAGTTGAAAAATATGTTTCATTCTTAAAATGTCCTTGAACCTACGAGTAAGGGACCCTGAAACTTTATATGAAAGCGCACAGTTTCACAAGGCAAACATCGAATATGCAGAAAATATGCAAAAAAGTCGCGGATCTGCAGTCTGATTTATTGGTCTTGCAGTATCATACTCTATAATAACGCGCTAAGCGATGAGTCATATTCGTAGTCATCATCGATCGACGCCGCAGCAGAAATTATAAAATAGAGGAAAAATTACGACACGAAAAAAGCGAAAAATACCCAGACGTCTTCTTCTTGCCTGGGAACTTCAGCCCTGGGGTAATCGAGGTCGCTGAACACGAATATGACGTTCGTTTTTGATATATCGATCGCCATCAATTAATATTGATCAAACTATCGATTTTTTGTGGATGTCGTCTAGGCGGTCAAAACTTTAGCCCTGGAGGTAGTCGAGGTCGCTCAACACGAATCTGAAGTTCGTTTTTAAAGTTTCGATCGACATCTATCGATACTGATCAAATCACGGGACACGAAAATAGCAGAGAATACCCAGATGTCTTCTACGTGCCAAGGGATTCAGAAGATGTGCGGAATACATCGCATGACGTGCATAAGACTCAAAGGACGTGCCAAAGACTTCGCTCAACGTGTTTGGCGTTTCAGGTAGACGTGTCAAAGACGTCGTCCAATGTGCCTGGGGATTCAGAAGGCGTGCCGAAGACTTCCTCCGCTAAGGGGGATCATTGAAGGGCCAGTACCAGTAATGGGGGACCGTTTCACTAAGGGAGGACCAGTAGGGAGGAACCAATAGATCGCCCTATCATACTATACACTGTACGTACTGCGAGCCTTTTGTACTCCTAGATAGGGAAGAAAGCTGTACAAGTAGAGCAGCTAGCTCGATGTGGTTGTCCTTAGCTTAGCGATACTGCAACATCGCGCGCAAGTGCGAAGCACGCCGATAGGCGTGACGGAGCACTTGTTTTTGTATATTCTGCAAGATCAACGAATCGAACAACTGACCTGCGGCTATAAGGCAGTATTTTGCATATTTTCTGCACATTCAATGTTTGGGTTGTACTGCCTTGTGCAGCCTTGCAAAGGCGAGAAGGCGATTTTACTGAAACGTCGGCCAATAAAGAAGTTACCACATCTCGTCTAGCTCGAGCGACAACAAACTACCAGCTAGATAGCCAATGATAATCCACTGGACAATGCGTTCTTATTAGGCTACCACGTTTTCAAACAGTTACCGTGAATACGGATCATTTTGTCTTCGGATTCTGCTGTTTCTGCTGGTATCATGCCAGCCATGGTAATTACGGTAACGGTTTGAAAACGTGGTACCCTTGTAAGAACGTCTTGCATATACTGGTGTATTAGTTTGCAAAACACTTAAAAAGGGAAATTCCAAACACCGAGCACATTATGCCATATAGTAATCCAATGACGAATGTACACCTCACAGCAGACAAATCTGAAAGACGGAAAGAACAGCGAACTAACCGATTTAAGGCCTACAGAATGGCTACCAGCTTTTAACTTGGAGGCGGGTTGACCCGGTTTCGGTAAATCATTGACGTCCACTCGTGGATAGACGAAGCCACTCAGCATATACCTATACGGACGGATACCACGCGCTATTACAAGGAGATCACAGTACTGTACACACCTCTTCTGCTCGTATTTCGCTCGAATGAACTGTTCCATTTGATGATCTGCCATGGATCGTCGGAAATGGTCAGGCAGCGAGTGCTCGTACACCTGAAGGCGCAGAATTGCGTGGGAACGGACCTAATTGGCGTTTTGAGATGAACTAGTCTCACCTTCCTTGCCCTCTCGTTGCCCATGACACGCATTGACTGCACCTGTTCAGCTGTCCAGGAATCTAGGTTAACAGAGCGGACCTGCAAATAGTTGGTAGAGGTCCTAACGCCCCTAAAGTTAACTAAACGTGGCCTCTAACGTACCTTGGAAATGTGCACACCGAGATTTCGATGAATTCCAGCGCAGCGTATACAGATGAACACTCCTAGGTTCCAGGCAGCCCACCTAAACGACATTGCTCACATATGGTGTGGTCAGTGGTCAGAAGAAGCGGCCGACAGCTCACCGTGGAGTTTTCGCTTGACAGTCGGCGCAATACTTGTTCTCGTCCTCTTTGAGCATGTCCAGCAGGATACCCTGCAGCCGCTCCTGCTCGGCCTTCTTGTCGTCCGCCTTCCCACGACGCATTGCTGTTCCCCATAAAAAAGCAACACTGTTCTACTTTTCGGCAATACTTTACTTTCATGACTCCAGAGCTCGATGAGAGGTAGAAAGAAATTTTTTCTTCCAAAATTTCCTAAGAAATTACTAAGAATTTGGCACTATCGCACTTTCGGGACTCCAGAGGTCGAAGAGAGGTCGAAAAAAATTTTCGCCCAAACTTCACCTAGGGGGTTATTTGGGGTGCTAATCACGAATCCGACATCCACCTTTGAAATTTCGGTCGACTACGGTAGGTTACGGTAGGCGCGGGAGGCTAAGAGCCTGTCCATACTTCGCCACAGCAGCGACTGGAGAGACAGCCCGGCGCTCGAGTATGAACACTTTTCGGCGGCGCGCTCGGTTTTAATCGATTTGCATGTTTTGCCCGCGCGACGAGTCGCGAAGTATGAACAGGCCCTAAGGAGATGATCACCAATTTCGCTCAAACTTCGTCTATGGTGGATATCAGGAGTGCTGAACACGAATCTGACATCCTTCAGAATGGGCAAGTACGGTGGTGGCACAGCGTACATGCGGTCCTACAGCGAGTGCGCAAATTCGCAGAAAACCAATATTGCATACTTATCCTGACCTACTGTACACCACCGTTATACCAAAAGCAGAGGTCAGATTCGTGATCAGCATCCCAAATAACCCCCAAAGACGAAGTTTGGGCGAAATCGGTGGTTATGACTTCGACAGCCTTAGTCACCCGTACCTACCGTATTCTACCGTAGTTGGCAAAAACTTCAAAATCGGATGTCACATTCATGATCGGCACCGCAAATAACCCTTCTGGACGAAGATTGGGAGCGATAAATTCTTTAAAAAAGGTAGAAAAGGAAAAGAGAAAGGAGGGGAGAAAGAAAGAAAAAACATTTGCTGATACTTACACACTGACTAATCAGTCCAATTACTATAGAAATTTAGGTAAATGTTTTGTTGTGCTTTTTTAGTCATACTACAATTTCTGCTTGGTGCTATTGTGTTGTGTTAACAGTGTTTTCTAGCACGTTATTTAGTTATTGTAGAATAAATAATAAATAAATAAATGTTTCCCGACCTCTTCTTGACTTCCTTGGTCGTGAAAGTACAACACTGCCTACCTTTTTTAGGAATTTATCGGAAGAAATCACGATAAGGTCAGAATTGAGAAGATTCAGGGCTAATCGGGCGTTACTAATTGAGACGAAATCGAAGTGTAGACAAATGGAACCATTACATCTGCTGTTCGGAAGTGAACTGTAGAAGTAGCGCCCGCTGGTCCTACCTACATGACGGAATTTGAGATACTAAGGAAGAACAATGAAGGTCGTAGATGCCAACTGGCGTGGCTTGTCCCTCCCGACTAGGAAAGCATTGTCAGCCCAATTGAACTAGAGCGCCATTCGTGAACGCGACAGACGGCGTCGTAGCAAGGTCAATCGATTAGTCACGCGTGCCAATCGATTCGTGAAGTCCCTCGCGAAGTACAAATGGGCGTATGCGAGGTCAAAAACTGGAAATTCTAGAAAAAGATGCATCATATGGTTTCGAACAAACAAGATGTTTTTTCCCGACATTTTCTCCATTCAAAAAATAGATCTCTGCCTGAATTTATTGGCATCGTCAATTACATGAAATTGCAAATTTCAAACACTACGAATATCTGAAGAATTGTGCTACAACCTATCCACGCCACATGAAAGGCAATTCAAGAAAGATCGACGTAGAGGGCTCTTCCTCATAGGATGTTTCCTCGCCAGCCCACGCCCTTTTGAAGATAATAATTGCTATATGCAAATTCGCCTTTCGGAAGAAGGTATTAACTAAGTAAGAGCCTTTCACAGACAAAAGAAAGCTCACAAGTGGTGCTTTGCCTCAGGTCCCGAAAGACGTGGAGGGTAAACTCCTAGGAATCCTTAACTTCGTTTGAATGCAAACCAAAACCTATAAGTGAGACGGAGCAAAGAAATTAGCAACCATGCCCGTGAAGAACCTTGCAACTATCATATGGTTCCGAAACGAGAGTCTGAGCTGGTAGCCGTAAGCGTTCACTTTGTCACAACCAAACTTCCATTATTAGCGACCAGTAGAACAGCATTGACGATTCGGATCAGCGGTCATTTTTTCAAACCACAGATAAATGGATCATGCGGATACCGGCATTTTTTGAAAAAAAATCACCAGATCGGATTTTTCTATGATTCAAATAGCTGACTTTGATCAGAACTCCTACATCGTATCGCAAACGGTGTATCGATGTTGGACTTCTGACCAAAATCAGTTATCCGAATCATCGGAAAATCCGGTCTGATGAATTTTTTTCCAAAAACGCCGGTATCCACATCTTCTTCTTCTTCTTCAGCGTTTGTCCAGCTTCGTCGCAGGGTCCGCTCTTCTGGTGTCATGACGCCACCTTTCCCGGTCATGCGCTTGATCAGGGTGGACGCCAGTTACTTTCATGTCCGTGTGTAACGTATCCGACCAACGCTGCTTCGGGCGTCCTCTAGGCCGCTTTCCTGACACTTCCAACTCAACGCCTATCTTGCGGACGCTGTCTTCCTTTCCACGCAGAACGTGGCCGTACCATCGTAAGCGAGCTTCGCGCATCTTGTCCACTATCGGCGCGACACCGAACTTTTGCCTAATAGCATCATTTCTAATGCGGTCCATGCGGGTGACTCCAGCCGTCCAGCGCAGCATCTTCGTCTCCATGACGCTGAGGCGCGTTTCAACTTCTTTAGTCGCAGGCCTCAGCGCCGTATACTGCTACCGGCCGTACGACTGTTCTGTAGATCTTTGACTTCAGGTGCTCTGGTATCTATCTTCCTGTCGCAGAACACACCAGTCAGCGAACGCCACTTGGACCAAGCTGCACTCACGCGTGAGTTCACTTCAACCATCAGACCCCCGTCAGATGCTATTGCTGATCCGAGGTATTTAAACACCGAAGTGCGTGCAAGCTCAGTACCGTTAATCTTAATGGAGCCGGACTCGCTTACGTCAGTCGTTAGGTACTCGGTCTTCTTGACGTTCAATTTGAGTCCGAACATCGCCAGGCGGTCGCACCAAGCTTGCATCTGCCGCTCGAGATCATCCTTATCTTCGCAAGCGAGCATCACGTCATCCGCATAGAGCAATGTCCATGGGAAAGGCTTCTGAAGATCTCGCGTAATGGCATCCATGACGACAACAAAGAGGAGTGGAGAAAGCGCAGAACCTTGGTGCACCCCAACAGAGATGGGAAACTCGATTGAGGTTCCAGCTGCAGCTTGCACTATACTTTTTGTTCAAGAGTAGAGCATCCGCACCCACTCTATGAGTTCCTCAGGTACGTTGTGTCGTCGCAAGGCGTACCATATAACCTCACGCGGTACGCGGTCGAAGGCCTTCTCCAAGTCGAGAAAGGCGATATGCACCGGCTTCTGTTTCTCGCGATGCTTCTCCACCAGTATCGCCGGTATCCACATGGTCCATTTATTTAGGATTTGAAAAATTGACTGGTGTTCCGAATCGGCAATCGTATAATGAACTGCTGAGTCGCTTAAAAAAGCACTTTTCGCGATACGTAATTTATGGGAGAACCCGCTTTTGTCAATGTTTAAAAAGCAAGCTTTTTCTGATCTTTTGTGCTCAACTGATTTTATATCACTTTTGGCTCAATAAATGTTCTTCGTTTCCAATACGCTACAAAAAGCCAACTCCAGCTGTATTCTTTTGTTCTCAACTAATTTTGTATCACATTTGGCTTAATAAATGTTCTATGCTCTGTGTTGTATGTTTAAACGGACATCAAATGTTCGATCAGGAGAAAAGTCAGTTATCTGAATCGTGCCAAAATCCGTTGTTTGAATCATCCAAAGATTCGGCCTTTTCAAAGATGCCACTACCCACATGATTCATTTTATCCTGTGTTTGAGAAAAATGTCAGATCCGAGTCGCCGTTGGATCCAAAGTATGATGAGTTGTCGAGTACATTCGACGACTTTCCTTACAGTTTAGTGTGAATGCAGGATCACACAAACACCTACCTCACCTTCAACAACAGAAGTAGGCTACTGATTGCCACTTTTTCTATATTTTTTTTACTAAATTCTTTTTACTAATGACGCTCAGTTTCTGATAGATGTCTAAAAGGAAAAAGTAAAGACCTTTATATTCAATACTATATAATAATGTAAGCCACGCAGTACTATATATCTCATAGTTGGTTTGAATTGCACACTATAAAAATGTACAGTTCAAGCCAACTATAGGAAAAACGAGATTAGTTATCAACAACCCAATACCCGTAGAAGGCAAATTATACTTACTCCGGCTAGGGTAAAACTTATGCAAAAGATACAGGATGGACCTCCTGTTCTAGAATTCCGCCTGAGATGGCGTTCGAGATGGTAGCTTTTTAAGTGATTTCGACTTTTTCTGGCTGTGAATGACGCGAAAACGCTGAAAAGTTGCACACAAGAAAGATTTCTAACAATCGTAGTCAGCTGAACCTCCTCAATCGGTTAGCATTTTGCCAAAAATGATAGATATAGATGAAAACTGGAGCCCGCATCATCTTATGTTAAAAGAAAGGAGGAACAGCTTCCTCTAGCAGAAAAAGAGTGCAAAACCAAAACGAGGAGAACATGTTAGCCAGGGGCCGGATTCTTCAACGATTTACAGCAATTTAACAGAGGAAATTACAGCCGAAATCCCTGATAGCGCGGCTTATCAAGCGATATGGTGAGCGATAAGCCGCGTTATCTGGGTTTTCCGCTGTGAATTCTCAGTCAAAGTTATGTAAGTCCTTGATGAATCCGACCCCAGGTCGCAGAACGTTACTCCGAAAGGTTTTTTTTCAACCTGGCTGCGGAATCGAATATAATATATTCCCCCATGCCTCACACCGTTGAGCCAGATGCCAAACGAGAAGATTAGTTGGCCTGGAAACTGTAGCCTTTAAACATCCAGCGATATTGACCAGATCAGACCCAAAGCTTCGTTTATACTCCCGACGCTGACCGACGCGATGACATGTGTCTTGGCCAAACCGAACGAGTTCTTCAATCAATTTGCCTACTTTTAATGGCACCCACCGCGGCGCCTGACGTCGAAGTATAAACGGCGACTTGGTCCCGCGACGATTATCCTTAAATTCACCCGCGTCGATGACGTGCAATCCCAGGTCCCGCAACGACTGCCCTGCACTTCACCTTGAAATTCCGGTGGACAACTTGTACTCAATTTCTTTCTGGCTTTAGGTTTATCGGCGAGTGCGGTAAGGAGGTGAGTGGACAGAACCACTGGGAACTTTATTGTTAGTGTCACAAAGGATAAGTTCTCCTTTTGTGATGACAACACGTAGTTGAAACGCAGTGGGAGGGTCTCCAAGCTATCCAGAAGCCTGGTGTAACTGAACCGCCATGAAATGTCCTCTCAACGTTCGTCGAAGCCCATCTTTACGTAGCAAATTCGACAGCCAGCGACATGGAACCAGAGAGTGGCAAAGGTGATCAATAGAATGAGCAATTAAGAACGCTGTCCAGCATAAGCTGGCGGAGGCGGCTTCGTGGAAAACGGCGCGTGGCGCGTCGGTTTCGGTGTGCGGTCCGCAGCGCAGCTGTGTCTCTACACCAGACCGTACGCGCTATTCTACGAATCCGCGCATCGTGTCGTTGTTTATTTACCTTGTTTACTTGTTTACAAACCCCGCCCCTGAGGTTCAGACTCGATTTGCTTTACAGAAAGACCTGCTTTAGAGTGCTGTTAGTTTGGTTTCTATTCGATCTCATGGAATCACAAGTGACTGGAAGAAATAGGTTATCCAGTTGAACCACGAGGTCTGCGGGAATTTTAGGGCCCATTCGGTCACTGTGCTCTCGTTTCTTTATAGCATAGGGATGGAAAAGAATGCCTGTACGCTATCGCCTAGAGGACCTGGTGTAATAAGCTAGCACTGGTGCAAATCTATTGAAATGAATAGGGACTGTATATTTTATTAAAGAATGAGTTTCCTGCACTCTAAGCTGTGGTTTATCTATAATGCTTAAAAGTGTTACTTCACTCTCCACCTGCTGCCAAAGACTGAGGCGGCAAATCGACGGCTAATATAAGAAATAATTGCTTATTTGTTCTTGTTTTAGTGAAGAAAATGGATCCTAGTTTTGAGAGCCCGCATCTGAATTGTTGACTGTAACCAAAGCAGGCCTATATGTCCTCCTGCAGCTAAAGTAAAGTAAGTACAAAATGCTTGCTTAACGCGGTTATTTTAGAAGATTTTGGAAAAATCTACTAGGTTTTAAAAGGGAAAATGAGGGTGGACCCCTTCTCTAGACTTGCGTTGTGGTATAGCTCCTTATGCTGCGTGCGGATTAACTAAGATAAATTGTCTTGAATTCGTCGAGATGTAGGTCTACAAAGGGGAGTCACCCTCATTTTCCTCCATAGAATCTCAGTATTTTGTTCAAGACCTTTAAAAAAGGGGTACGCTATTCTTAAGCACGTATACATTATAGCGGTTAAAAAGGCATACATGCCTGTTTCTATCAAAGCAGCATGCCTGGTGTGAAAAGGAACAAGCTAGATTTCTGTTGGTGTGTATTTTCTCCCTGGAGTACTGTTCTATCTTAGCTGAAGAAGGGGGGGGGGGGGGGTTGGGAGAGGCTCCGTGTGGAAGAAGTGAATCTTCTGCCTTTTCATCTCACTTGTATAGATCTGAAATACTTAAAGAATTGTAAACACTAGCTGGTTTAATGCTATACATTGGATCCAAATGAATCATTTTCGGATATTCTGATCAGAATCAACCAAAAATCCCAGGCCCGCGAAATTGTCCGTATCCGAATCATCCATTTAGGGCCTGTTCATACTTCGCGACAGCAGTGACAAGAGCGCAGCGCGCGGGAGTATGGACAGCTGACAGCAGCGACTGGAGCGACAAGAGCGGCCGGAGCGACAGCGCCGGAGCTCGAGCGTGAACACTTTTCGGCGGCGCGCGCTCGGTTTTAATCGATATGCATGTTTTGCAAGGGCGACAAGTTGCTCTTGTCGCGAAGTACGAAGGCCCTTATCCGAAGATCTTCGTTTGGGTTCATTGTATCGAATGAATCATTTTTGGATATCCGATTAGGATATTCTAATCCGATTCATCCGAAATCAGAGGCCCGCAAAATCGTCCTTAGGGCCTGTTCATACCTCGCGACAAGGGAGACTTGTCGCCTGTGCAAAATATGCATATCGATTAAAACAGAGCGCGCGCCACCGAAAAGTGTTCATACTCCAGCGCCGGCGTTGTCGCTCCAGCCGCTCTTTGTCGCTGCTGTCGCTTGTTCATACTTCCGCGCGCTGCGCTCCTGTCGCTGCTGTCGCGAAGTATGAACAGGTCCTTATCCGAATCATCCGAAAATCCGGGTCCGCAAAATCGCCGTTACCCGAATCATCCAAAAATCGGGGTCTACGAAGTTGCCGTTATGCGAATCATCCAATTATCCGAAGATTTTCGATCGGATCCAATGTATATTTAATACTTCTGTGCCACGCAGGTTTGGTATGGTAGAACGGCTCTATTTCGACCTGAAGTTCCGACAATTTTGTCGTTTTAAAAGGCCTGGAAGAAGTTTTAAGCCGTTTGATCATGCACTCAATCTATGTAATCGTACGCAAAGGTTTATGATTCCAACTACGCCAGAATGAATGCAATGGATTCTCAAGAGTCTCAAGGTGAATTCCTCTGAAGCAAACGCAACGGTGAGCTCGATTGGCTTTAATGGGATTCACTTTGACACTTGGAATTCAGTGAAACTGGCTCACTTGGAGTGAGTCTTGGTTTGGATGAGTGCTTGATCGAAGCTTTCAGACTTCTTCCACGCCTTTGAAAACTGCGAATGCGTCGGAAGATCGGGCCGGAATGAAGTCGCATCATCGTATCTAACCTCTGTTGCACAGTAATATTACGCCACGCTCCGCTGGTACTGAAATATTACCATTACCTAGTATTATCTATTGGCGGTCGCCAGCGCTACGGTTAGGACCAGTCTGGTTTGAATTAACCTATCTCGGAAGGTTAGAAGGCTTTGTTGCCCTGGGGAGGGGTTGAACTGTGAATTAACCTGGGGACACCTGAAAGCTGCCCCATCCGTGAATGCGTACACGCACTCATGGAAATCTAGGGCCGTATGCTATTCTTTCCCCAACTGTCCGTGGCCGGGTATGAGGCTGTCTCATCCCACATCCCCGGTATGCACATCAGGGGTGCACACGAAATTCTGGGCGTTAAATTTTCTTAACGAAATTTTTTAACGGAAAATTTTCGTTAAATTTCCGGTAAATCGTTAAATTTCGTTAAAAAAAACAAATAGCTGCAAACCATTATTTCAACTGAAAAAGGAAAACCTTATACGTTTCAATTTCAAGAAGTCAACAGCTAACGCTCAAGGAATGGAGTGTAACACTGCAATGTGAAATAAACAAATCAAAACCAGCAAACACAGAAAAATAAACAAGCCTTCAGCAACAAATTATCTACAGGGTATAGAATATGAACAGCTATGGAATTACCATTCAAGGCAAGATTATCGTCGGTAAGGCATCCTGAAATGTACGATCAGGCAGGTACCCGAAGTTCCACCGTTTCCTAGTTCTTTTGTTTGACATGTTTTACGAACATGTGCAATCTCCGTGCAGGCACCAGCTCATTAAGTACAGAAAGAATTAATAGAAATACAGTAAAAACCCCTATCAGCGGAATGTTAACACGTGACGAACGTACAACCCACAATTCTCGAGTGCCTGATGCTTGGAACTAACCTATTTTTTTTGCATCGTCGAGACAGTGATACGACATCGTGTCACACGATGTCCCACACTGCCGAGAAGGTGTAATGCGCCGTCTTCGACGTTCAGGAAAGGTAGCTTTCCAAGTTTTTGTTTTTAGCGTTTTTGTAAAATAGCTTAAAATACGTCCAGCGGCTGAAAACATTCTTTCCGTCTTGTGCTCGGGGGGGGGGGGGCAAAAGTATTCTGAGATGAGCAGCACCAGGTGAGAATAGGCATATCTTAAGAGGAGGTTAGACCAGTATCTTTGCGAATTCGTTGACCTGCTTGGGGACTCGGCGAAGAAATTTCTAGCTCCTAAATGTATTAAAGGATAAGGATAAAAGACAGAATTACTCAATCTTTTTTTTGGAATGTGCCGCGCATTCTTCTTCCGTGGGATGTCGTGGAGGCGATTTGAATGCGTATTCGGCCAGTGGCTTGCGGTGGCCAGCCGATGAACAAGTCAGCACTTCTTCCCAAACAAGTCTGGTACCAATTCACCGACCCCAGATGGATCGAAGGCTTGGTTGACCTGGGCGGGAAATCCTGAAAAAGGATCAGAAACCTGGCATAGGGTACACGCGACAGCCGGCACCTCCTGCGACTGCGCTGCACGCGCCCAAAAAATGCATTATTTACAAAAATTCAAAACGAATTGAATTGATAAGAACATCAAAACATTCTTGCTGATTTCAATAGTTTTCCAGGAACAGTCCTAATCGGGAGGATGAGACCTGCAACATTAGAAAATACTGATTGTAAATGTGACAAACTCACCGAGAAAAAGTCCGTTAAAAATTCCGTTAAATTCCTAAAAATTTCCGTTAAGTCGTTAAGCCAGATTTTACCGAAAAAGCCGTTAATTCGTTAAATTCGTTAAATCGTTAACCGTTAAATGCGCACCCCTGATGCACATCATGCGCCATCGATTTTTCGCGACGGGTACCGTCCCCGAGTCGGGCGAGAATAGCATAAGGCCCCTAGATTGCGGGTGTTCTCACGTCTCGAAGCAGCCTCTCATTCCTCAACATCCAATGGACAGGTAGAATCTCTGCGTCTCTTGAGGAAAAGCTTGGTTGGATAAGAAAATATCATCTTCAGCCGGCTTTGAAGAATTAGGACTTCTGTGATCTACATATCCATCGCTGGATGCGGTGGTAATGGATGCAGCGGAGCCGCCTGCGATTGCATGCATCCTGAATCGATGTTAGTGGTTCTGCTCTCGTCAAGGCCAACCACACCTTACATCCCTCCGGGGTCATGGATAACAATCACATGCGGTAACATTCTAACAATAACATATAACAAATAAAAAACAAGCCTAACGAAACCTTAGTGCAATTAAACGTTTAAAAGAGTATAGAGACATATTAACAATGTTCTCGTTCTCAGAAAGCAAGATGTTGAGCTCTCTGATGCTGCTGTGAATGAGGAAACTTGACCTTACTTTTGACCTTGGAAGTGGCAGGTAGAGTCGGGATGTCTTCTTCTGTCAGTTGTCAAAGGGACGCCAAAAAAACCCAATTGGGTCAATGGAAAGCCTTCCTGTCAGGACTTCGAACAACATAACTAAATCTGCTCGCTTTCGTCTAGTCTCAAGGCTAGACAACCCAAGCATTTTGGTCCTGTCAGACCCACTCGGAATATTGTCGTAATTTAGACCACGACACTTTAGAAAAAGCTTACGGATAAAGTTATTCTGAACACTTTCAAGGAGTTTTATGTCCTTCTTTTGAGAGGGACTGAAAACTGAGACACCACATTCTACAATGGGCCTTACGTACGATTTGTAGGCTCTCAGAAAAGAAGGTTGATGTTTGGTTATCAGTACCTTAAACAAGTTATAAATTCGGTAGTTAGCCTTCTTTACAAGTGCTTTATAATAATGCTCAAAGTTTAGGTTACTCGAGAAATGAAACCCTAAATCTCGTGCACTTGTAAGTTGCTCTAAAATTGACCCCTTGAGTGTGTATGTTGGACGGTGACTTTGAGATTTAGATTGTACCACGAGACAATGCGATTTTTCAGCCGAGAGGGGTAGTTCCCATGTGCTTGCCCAATTCTCTACAAAATTTAGAGCCGCTTGGACATCACAGGAGGCTTCTTGATTGTCGACTTCTCTATAGACCTTCATATCGTCCGCGTACATTTTACAAGAAACTCCAAACCTTAGAATTGAAACAGGAATCTCATGCGTATACAAAAGAAAAAGTAAAGGCGATAGTACTCCACCCTGTGGGACGCCACTGGGAGCAGAATAAACCGATGAATACTCTCCTCCTACATAGGTTCTGCCCGTAAGAAAACTCTTTATCCAGTCTACAATCATAGGATGTATACCTACCCTTCCCATCTTGTACAATAATTTTGCTGTAGGAACCTTGTCGAAGGCTTTGAAAAGTCGAAAAATACAATATCTGTACGTTTTCTACGGTCCATAAGTCCGTTACAGGAGAGTATTCATCGGTTTATTCTGCTCCCAGTGGTGTCCCACAGGGTGGAGTACTATCGCCTTTACTTTTTCTTTTGTATACGTAGATTGAGATTCCTGTTTCAATTCAAAGGTTTGAAGTTTCTTGTAAAATGTACGTTATAAGTCCGTTATATTAAGTTTGAATTGCCCAAGGCCTTGCGAAACAGTGCGCGCTGGTAATAGACGCAGACACTCCGCCTCCTATCGATGCGCACTGTTTCGCCGTCTCTAGTCTGCAGGAGAGGTTAGCCAGGGCATAAGCCTTGAAATCTCGAAAAGCCTTGAAAACCCTCTTCTGTGCCCTCCTGCGCTCGCGCGGATCTGTAATCGAAAAGAGGAAATGAGGCTGCACTTGCAATCGCTGTATGTAGCTAGTCGCCGCGCATGCACGCTGACCCCCCCCCCCCCCACCGGGAGGACGGTCGCGATTGCTTGCCGCCCTCCGGGAGGGGGGGGTGTCTCTGCGTCTCTCACCAGCGTGCGCTATTTCGCAAGGTCTTAGGCAATTAGAACCTAATGTAACGGACTTATAACGCATTTCCGCAAAAAAAACGATTATGATATTCGTTCTTCCCATGTCAGATTACCCCAGTAGACCAATTTTGAACAAGATTAAGTGGGGTACCATAAGTACAATAGTACCCGTTATTACAGTACATAAAACGACTACAGCGAAGGCTTGTAGCGCGAGCTAGGAACCAAAACATGGAGGAGGAATATAAAGGCAAACAAAACAAGAAAGATAGAAAGCAATAATAAAACAGGAAGCCAACATTTGTAGCATGGTTAGTGGAGTACAATTTTTCTATAGGCGAATCTTAAAGATGAATACCCCCTTGTGCACTTAGCTGTTGTCGTATTACATTTTCACGATTTTGCGGATCTATCGTAGCCGGAGGGTGTCCTGCTAAAAAAAACGAAACAAGTATAAACAGTGAGACATCTCCCGGCTAGGAAATTGCAAAGAATGCCAGTTCCCTCCTAGGTCAGTTTACGGTATTGTCTTCGTAAACTAGTTTGGATTTAGTTTTCCCGTCGTTGTCAAAGCCAGGGATCCTTCCTAGTGGAGTGCCCCCCCCCCACTAGGATAGCTCCGACTTTCCCACTTAAACCTCAGCTATTTGCTGCTGTTTCTGAAGCCATAAGACGTTGGCTTCCTAGTCTTACGCTCTGACTGCAAGCGTTGAATATTCGTGTGAGCTAGCATGCAACCCTGGCAATTCTACAAAAGATGCCAGCGTACTGTAGAAATAGGAAGATGTCAAGGTTAGAAGAATGGGATTTTTGAAGTGTAGAAGTTCCCCTGTCAAAATACCAAAGCTTGCGCTTTATTCATGCATCGCCAACACTACAAGAGTTGTCATATCTTCGCAAAAAGAGTTCTTTTGTCATCAAACGAAAACGCTTTCAAAAAATTCCTCGGTAAATCTGTGCGTTCCTAGATTAAGATGCTTTAGATGTTGCGAACTCTTATTCATTAGACTTTAACAATTACACTTTCAATACTTAGCAGCTGCTAGCAATTATTTTCGACAGCATATTGGGTGCAATCCCTATCGGGGGCGGGGGGGGGGGGGCAGTTCATTATGAATTGTTAACGATAGTTAAGCGTTGTACATACAACATGCAATACAACATATGAATGCCTTAACTTACATGATCCCCGTCCTTGGAGATGTCCGAGCGTTATGCTGAAAGATTAACGCGTTGACGACCGCGTCTTCTTCGCGTGTCTGGCGCGTGAGACCAACCGATTTTTTGCGACGCCGACAGCGTGGGATGACATCATGTCGTACGGTCCTACGCGACCGCAAAATTCGCCTTTTGGTGGAAAGCGATGATGAGGATGATGAGGTGGTCCAGGACGACCTTGACGCTGAGGACGATATACTGTACTACCAGCTGACGACGATGATGGCTCAGAAAGTGAAGTAATAGAATCTGAAGCAGAATATGAGGATTAGGAAGTTTGGAACAGCGATTTTGAAGCCCCTAATCGGTGGAACTTTGAAACGGAGTCCGGCTTTCATGAAAATGTGTTCGACTGCGGTAGGCCGATCGATTATTATCGATTTTTTTCAACGACGAATTGTTAGTTGAAGCCATTACTTGACGAGAAGCTCCATAAATCAGTAACCGAAACTTGTTTTTGTGGACCACGCGTTTTACAACAATGTCTAAAGATGAAGCACACATAACACAAAAAAGTTCCTCGGAAAGATCTGAATCCAACTAGAAAAATAAATTACAAGGTTGTGGCCTAACATCATGTCACACGGTCCCACGCGTCCGAAGGGGTGTGGCCTGACATCAGGTTACACGGTCGTCAACGTGTTAAAAAGACTTCATTGTGGGACTATACTATACACGTTGCAGGGGGGGGGGGGGGGCGCTATGCGCGGCACCACGGTTGTGATCCATAACTCTATTTGCTTTGGAAAGAAATCGCAAACCGCTATGCACTAATTGATTAAGGTAATAACGTTGCTTTAACGTGTTTTCGGGTACTATTGTACTTATGGTACCCACTTAATCTTGTTAAAAATAGGTCTACTAGGGGTAATCTGTCATGGGAAGAACGAATATGGTAGTTGTTTTTTGCGGAAATGCCGGCACTATTGTACTTTCACAACTCCACGGGTCGAGGAGAGGTCGAAAAAAATTTTTTCGCCCAAACTTCGGCTAGGGGGGTTATTTGGGGTGCTGATCACGAATCTGAGATCCGTTTTCAAAATTACTGCCGATTACGGTAGGTTACGGTAGGTACGGGTGACTAAGGCTGCTAAAGTCATGATCACCGATTTCGACCAAACTTCGGCTAGGGGGGTTATTTGGAGTGCTGATCACGAATCTGAGATCCGTTTTCAAAATTACGGCCGATTACGGTAGGTTACGGTAGGTACGGGTGACTAAGGCTGTCAAGGTCATAATCACCGATTTCGCCCAAACTTCGCCTATAGGGTTATTTGGGGTGCTGATCACGAATATGACATCCTTTTTTCGTTTTACGCTGGAGTACGGTAGGTTACGGTGGGTACCGGTGAGTAAGGTAATGGTCACCGATTGCGCCCAAACTCCAGCGTAAAACGAAAAAACGGTATCATATTCGTGATCAGCACCCCAAATAACCCCATAGGCGAAGTTTGGCGAAATCGGTGATTATGACCTCGACAGCCTTAGTCACCGGTACCTACCGTAACCTACCGTACTCCAGCGTAGAACGAAAAACGGATGTCATATTCGTGATCAGCACCCGAAATAACCCCCATAGGCGAAGTTTGGGCGAAATCGGTGATTATGACCTCGACAGCCTTAGTCATCGGTACCTACCGTAACCTACCGTACTCCAGCGTAAAACGAAAAAACGGATGTCATATTCGTGATCAGCACCCCAAATAACCCTCCTAGCCGAAGTTTGGGCGAAAAATTTTTTTTCGACCTCTCCTCGACTCGTGGAGTTGTGAAAGTACAATAGTGCCGAAATGCCTTATAAGCCCGTTACATTAAGTTCGAATTGCCTAAAGCCATGCGAAATAGCGCGCGCTGGTAAGAGACGCAGAGACTCCGCCTCCTACCAGCACGCAGCCGCCTCCCGGGGGGGGGGGGGCATGCCGCGGCCTGCAGATGGGGCGACTAGCTACATACAGTGAAAATAAGTACTGTCTTAGCTCCTCGCTTCGAGTACTGATCCGCATGTTATCTGGGGCAAAGGAGGGAACTCCAGGATGAGGGCAATTTTAATACTTGTGCGCTAGTGAGCCCACATCCCGGAGTCCCTTCCCCTGCCCAATTCTGTGCTCTCCTCCACTTACGCAGAGGAGAGCAAACAACAGGGTTTTCAAGGCTTTTCGAAAATTCAAGGCTTATGGCCTGGCTATCCTCTGCTGCAGACTAGAGGCATCGAAATAGTGCGCCTCGATAGGAGGCGGAGTCTCTGCGTCTCTTACCAGCGCGCGCTATTTCGCAGGTTATTAGACAATTCGAACTTAATATAGTGGGCTTATAAGGCATTTCCGCAAAAAACGACTATGATATTCGTTCTTCCCATGGCGGACTACGCTAGTAGACCTATTTTGAACAAGATTAAGTGAGGTACCATAAGTACAATAGTGCCTGTTTTCGTGGTTTTATAGTATTGTAATTGTTCCAGCTTTCTTTTCAATTTACTTGTTTTCATTACCCCTCCCCCCCCCCCCCCCCCACTAGGAAAGCAATTTTGAAAACTGGTTTTGGTATTGGAAGGACAGCAATTGATAATGTAAGCATATTTATTTATTTATATGTTGTGGTGCACGTTGCATTTCTTTAGAAGTTGAAATGGACTGCCCCCACCCCCCCCCCCCCCTCCATAGGGATTGCACCGTATATTGCATTGGGCTGCATTTCTGTTGCAATCTAGCACCCGCACGTAGTGTAAAAAATGTCTCATATGTTCGTTTAATACGCATGGGCCGCTAATCTAAGGAGTTTATTTAGAAAGTTGAGGTCCAGACTGTGTTAAATTAATTTTTGAAATCGTAAACCACACCCTTCTGATCCTTCTGATGTAGTCGTTATCGAATTTTGCCACCAGTTCTTCATCATATTTTGCCGTTTTGGACTCTGAATGAAGTTTTCGACCTGTAATTTGATC